>JARCZZ010045094.1:0-12184 GCA_030323915.1 Brotogeris chrysoptera
CCCATGGCAGGGGGGTTGGAACTAGATGATCTTAAGGTCCTTTCCAACCCTAACTATTCTATGATTCTATGATCATCAGCTGGCAACATTCCAACATTGCACACAGCCTCTCCTGCTCTGAAAGACTATCACAAGAGATCGAGCCTGACATCATCGACCGAATGAACTCAGCAGCTTTATAGAGATTGGTTCATGCATTAAGGAATGGTCTCTCTCTCTTGTGTGCGTGTGTGTGTGTTTATACATATGTGAGATGAAAGTGATGGTATATTGAAAAATGTGGGATCTGAGCATGATGTGAATGGTGTGGAATAAGGGATGGATACTGTCCTGGGTTCAACAGTAACAGTAATTTTTCTTCTTTTTAGTAGCTGGTGCAGTGTTGTAGTTTTGACTTTCAGCCTGGGAACAGCACTGATAACACCAATGTTTTTCATTTCTGCTCAGTAATGTTTACTCTGACAAAGGACTTTCTGAGTTTCATGCTCTGTCAGGTAGGAAGGGAAGCCAGGAGGAAGCTGAGACAGAACACCTGACCCAGATTAGTCAGAGGCATTCCATACCACAGGATGTCATATAGATTGGGAGCAGTTACCCAGAAGGGCTAAATCGCCGCTTGGGTCAGGCTGGATATTGGTCAGTGTTGAGTGGTTGTATTATTTTCCCTTGTTATTTCCCTTATCATTATTATTATTGGTGTTAGCAGTAGTGGTTTGTGTTATACTTTAGTTACTGGACTGTTCTTATCTCAACCCATGGGAGTTACATTTTTTGATTCTCTTCCCCATCGCTCTGGGAGCAGGGAGAGGAGGAAGATGGGGGAGTGATAAGTGCTGTGTGGTTCTGTGTTACTGGCTGGGCTTAAACCACGACACTGCTCCAGTGTGGATCCCTTCCATAGGTGCATCCTTGAGGAACAGACTGCTCCAGAGTGGGTCTCCTCTGAGATCACAGGTCCTGCAGCAAACCTGCTCTAGCCTGGGCTCCTCTCTCCATGGGGCCACAGCTCCTGCTAGGATCCTGCTCCAGCACAGCATTCCCACAGGATCAGAGTCTCATTTGGACATTCCACTGCTCTGATGTGGGGTCTTTCATGGACTTCAGGTGAGCCTGCTCCACCGTGGACCTCCATTGGTTGCAGGGGCACAGCTGTTTCACTGTGATCTGCAACAACAGCTGCAGGGGAAACTGCTCTAGTGCCTGGAGCACCTCCTGCCCTCCTCCTTCTTCACCAGCCTTGGTGTCTGCAGGGCTGTTGCTTTCACAGGTCCTACCTTCTCCCTCTGGCTGCAGTTGCTCCTGTGCAGCAACTTTTCTCTCTTCTTATCTGTATTATTCCAGAGACGCTACCACCATCACTGATGGACTTAGCTTTGGCCAGCAGTGTATCCATCTTGGAGCCAGCTGGCATTGGCCCTATGGGACATGGAGGAAGATTCTAGTAGATTCTCACAGAAGCCACCCCTGTAGCTCCGCTACCAAAGCCTTGTCATACAAAGCCAGTACAGCTGTATATATTATATATATGCTATTCTACTATATTTACCCAAATGAAAGTCTTTGCTGTTTCTTACTTTTTTACTGCAGCCCAGTGTAGTGTTTTGCTTCATCATATATGCATACATAAATGTGCAACTTTGCTTCAATAGGAAGCCATATGAGGGAAAAAAGATAACACATAATTCTTATCCATGTAGTTTTCTGTGCATGAACAGGGCACCAGTAATTAAAATGCTTATCTTTTTTTTTAATTAATTCTATTGTGTATTCTGCTACTTACAGCAAAAATACTTGAAAACTTCCCTACACGAAAAGCCTGAGTCTCTGTAATTCATATGTAAGCAGCTGGGGGTTCTTAATCATTTGTACTTGTCCCTAGATCAGTTCTTTGGACAAAAGAGCAGATATGGTTAAGCACAGATGATGAAGTAAAACTTATATTCGCAGTAACAACTTGCAGCCTCTGGTTTGGCTACAAGAGAAGCTGCTGTTTAAAATAACTAAACACATCTTGTCTAACCAAAAACCCAAATCCCTCTTTGTATTATTGCTAAGAACCACCAATGCGTAAGAGTGGTGATGTCATCAGGGGACAGCTATTCCTTGTCTGGCTGCATCATGCTGTAGCTTGGCACATTCAGGCTGCTAGTAAAATGCTGAGGGGGGAGCACAGAGGAAGACAGCTACCCCTCCTGGGGTCTAAAGGAGGAAACTCTTTCTGCTTCCTTCTCATCCCCTGTCATTCCCACACCACTGCCCCGAACCTGACAGGTTCTGACAGGCTACTGAAAGTGGCATGCCTAAAATTCATGCTGGGAATAGCAAGGGTTGGCTTTGCATTTCTTCATTGACCAGCAAAACCAATTTAAGATGCACAGTAATTACTTATCTGACAAAAAGAATGGACTAGCAAAAACTGATCTCTTCTCAGTGTCTCCCTCTGAGCACTTCTGGCCTTCCCCTAGTAACACTGTCCCTCTGTGGTTTATCCATTTTCTCCTTTTTTCCCTCCTGAAAAATTGACATTCAATGCTCTTCCTGCTTCCCATGCCCTTGATCTGCCATATATTTCTCCAGTGTAATATCATAGCTTCAGTTCATTCTTCATTTTCCCCTTTGATCACAGGTCCTTCCTTCAAAATCCTTATTTTTTTTTACCCAAACTTCCTTTTTGTGATAAAGCATTGCACTGGAACCCATTAGGGACATAACACATGGATGCAGTAATTTTTACACCAATAAGGATGAAATATGGTTTCAGATCCTTTTTTTCTATTTTTTTTCAACAGAGGATGTATCTATATTGTCTTTTGCAAGGAGACGCAACTCACAGATTTCATACACCAGCGTATTTGAAATCACATGGTACTAAATCTCAGTTAAAGTCAGGCTTAGCTTGGATTGTCAAGTTAGCAGTAGTTATACGGATTTGGGTTGACTCTGAGAATGACAGAAGTAAGGCAGGAAATCTGCCTTCAAGGTCTTGTAAATGTAGCCAGTGCACAGCCTGCCTCTTCCTTCTCCACCTCATACTTCAACTGTCAGATTTACATGTAACTTTAGTTTGCTTTGACAAATGCTTCACAATTTTAAGGTTGAGTAGATTTTATAGAAGCAAATCCGACTGAACAGAAAAAGTATAGCCTGTTGCAAAAGCCCAAGATCATGCTTGTAAGCCTGCATGGCTCTTTCAGGACTTAAAAGTTGTCTAGCAACCAAGACTGAAAATCAAATTGGCTTAAGTTCAATGCCAGTGTACTTGTTCATGTTCTCAGAACTTGCCATCTGGAGGTGCTGGTACAAAGCAGGAGCACATGTGAGACAACTGGATTTCCTGAACTTTCCCATTATATCTTTCCCCGTCATGTAAGTCTTAATGAGCCACAGATATGAGTATATTGAATGAAATATATTCTATTTGTGTGATATTTTGTTAAAATAATAAAAAGAGTCTGTAGCTTTGAACTTGCAGGAATAGGAGCTAATGTCTGGCAGAAAGAGATTGTTATTTTCAGAAATACAAAGACAAGAGTTAAAGCTTACCTTGCTTTACATTATTGCCGTTAAGTACATCATCCTTTAGATCATAGATAAGCTGTCAGGGGATTTTCTGAATAACATGTATCATATAGTGGTATGGGCTCAGTAGCAACTGCTGAGCATTGTGCATACATTCCCTTTCCCTTCATTTCCAGAGCAGCTCCTCTGCCTTCAATGTCTGTTGGTTTTTTTTTTGGCTACCAGGAGGTCTACAGTGAAATGTCCTTCATGATCATTGTTCCTTGAGGCCAAGAATAACACTGACATTTCTTGATGCTAAGGTCTTTCACTCTCAGTGACTAAATCATATAGGATTTACTGGGTCCAGAAACAGAAATTTGTATTTTTTTTTTTTTTGTTGTTATGGTTTGGTTTGGTTTTGTGTTTGTGTTGGGTTTTTTTTTTTGTTTGATTGGTGGTTTGTGGTTTTTTTTCGTGTGTTCGTGTATTTTATTTCAGGAAGTCTTTTCAAGATTAATTGATATATTGAGGTCAAGGAGGCTCTTTGAAAGGTGAAGAAGCACAATGGATGAAATTAGTGTTAGCAAATACACTTTCCGGTGATCATCTCTTTTCTAAAAACACTCCTCATTGTTTGGTTTCCTTTCTGTAGGACATGATGTCCATATGTCTTTCTACCCACTTGGCTCCTTATATTTGATGGACAGTAAATTACAGTCTTAAAGTAGCTATTTTGAAACTGCATTTATTTCTCTTCTGTCTGGTAAGGAGTTTTATAGTCTTATTTTGTACTAGAATTTGTCTTTAAAGGGAACAGAGCCCCTCCTAGAAATGCTTCTGACAGATGATTGCCTTTGATACATGCTCAGATCTAGCATTCTGCAATCTTTTTTTTCCGTATGTAAAATATCTATTTGAACGTTATGTTTTCTGGTCCTGAGGGGAACCTTATTGATTTATGGGGGAAACTAAATCAAACAAATATTACAGAATCAGATGGGATGCTTCACAAGGTGTGATTCTGAGACCACTTTTAGCAGTCCCTGTGGCAATCACTGAAACTCAAAGTATGCTGGCTCGATTTATTCATCAATCTAAATAGGTTTAACTCCTATATTTTATATTTTTTTTTCTTTATGTAAAATCTAGCTTGCTTTGTTGTTGCTTAGTTGTTCTCTGTGGCTAACTGGTGAAGTAAATGGCTTTTATTTTGTGAATAAAATATTACAAAAACCTCCAAGATGTGGAATCTAAGAATGTTCATATGCCAACTCATTAACTGTTTGATATTTGTGATCTAGAGACATTAATATTGGCCTTAATAAATATTAAGATGATAAATATTGACACAATATTTTTTTTTGCTAATTTTGAGCTTTGTTTTAATGTTTTCATTGAAAATAATGTGAGATCTCGACAAAAAATGTTTTAATAGCCAGATATTGTTTTCAGCCCATATTCAGCTGTGCATTTATTTCATGCATAAAATAATCTTCATTTTGACCGCTACAGTTCTATTTCCATGTATGTTAAGAGTATTTATATTCTTAAAACTGGAGATCCTTTGGAGATGATTCACTGATGCATGTCAGTTTAAAGTAGCATTTGGTTGACCAATCTGGACTGTCTACTGATACCAGCTTCACTGGAACAAGCCACAGTTCTGTCCGTTTAACCCAAATAAGGACTTCTTGCAGTAAATACTACTCTCTGTAATTCTGAGGAAAGAGTACATGAGCATTTTATGGGGACTGACAGCTGGATTTGAAAGACTGTTATCAGGGTATAATTGTAGGGATTCTGTGCTCTTACACTTCAGTCAATTGCACACATTTAGTTTCAATTAACAATCATTAGCTATAGCCAAACAGAGCTTCCACTATGTAGATCAGCATAGCTGATCTGAAGTGAGAAGAGAAATGCCAGCCATTTGCACACGCTTATTTTCTCACTTTGAGCAAACAACATGTTAATGAAATCCACAGGACATAATAAATTGAGAAAACTTACTAACATCAGTCACGATAAAGAAATCATAAGAAGTCAAATTAATGAAACGATATCTGAGTGGAAGATTAAATGAGATTCTAAGCTGGAAAATGCAAAAAGCATATCTTGGGGAAAAAAAAAACCCAAACATATTGCTGATACTATGCTCTAGCAACAGAAAGAAAACGTTAGGAAGTGGTAATTGTGTGCAATTTGGAGAGAATACTTGGACCGGTATTTAGCCCTCAATGCTCATTGACTTTCAATAGTGTTGGGATGCTAGCTCCACTCTGTACCTTCAAAAATCAGTCCATCAGCTGCCAGTGATATATGGTGGTGCTTTCAGGTTTATTTTATTTGGTTTAAAATATCTAGTGGAACATACACCTGCAAACCATCAGATTTCCTTGTAGGAGAAAATAGGTCCTGGTCTCTCCAGAGACTCTATGTGCATCTGGAATACAGCTCTCTTTCTGGAGAAATCCTCTTCTTGCAAACAAACAAGCTGACTTGCAAAGGAATTAAGGGTACCTATATTAGGAGAAGGAATTAAGTGACTTTCCAAATACATGCCTCATGTTTTCTGTAATGCCAGAACAATGGGATAATTTGGGCAAAATTTTCTACTCATTTTTAATGTTATGTCTGATTTTCTACAGAATAATGCTACAATGCAAACTGCAGGAAGCTATAGTTAAGGACAGTATACCCTCAAATGTACACACTGCTAGATGTGTGGCAAATAATAGGCTTTGGTAAAGAGGAGGACTAGACAGGCAAATTTTACCTTTTCAGCGTCAGTTTTTAAAGCACCAGGTGGATAGCCTTAGTTCTTTAACTTGCAAACAGCTTTCAGAGGGCAGAAAGCCTCTTTTGGCTGTTAAGATTTTTATTCCTTGAAAAGGGATTCCAAGTCGATGCAAAACTGAGTTAATGGAGAAACTACTTAACACTATATGTCTTAAGAAGTTATAAAAGTGAAAAAGGATCTGCTCCTGATGGGCTTCTGGTTCAGATACCCCATGTGCCTTCAAACAATTAACAGATATTTTTTTCTAGTTTATTCCACTCAATGTAGAGTTGCAGACACTCAATGTTATCTTTGTGCCTCTGTTTTCCTATCTCTAAAATAAAGATGATGTCATGTACCAAATGTGTAGTTTCTTCCCCTTCTTCACATTTTTAAATTATCTTTCACCTTCAAACAGTTCCACTAGCAATTTCAAAAGAAAGCGTCAAACCCAGCAAAACTCCATGTTTTTACAGAAACATCAACTGTGAAGAGTATAGAGGCTGATAAGAAGAGCATAGATGAGGATAAAGCAGTGGTTCTCTGTGGCTTGCTGAGTATATTAACACTTATTTTTTCAATATAATGTGGACAGTCTTTCTGTAGTTCCAGAAGACTTTCTATTCTGTAACATTTCTCCCTTTCTGACTCTCATTATGCATCTATTTCTAATATTACTTTCTACAATGTTGTTATTTAAGCTTTCCTTACATGGCTTACAATTGCTACCATGAATCCCTTACCCACTTTTAATCTTTTGTTTCAGTGGCTTTTTAATTTCTAACACCTAGATTATGTCTACCTCCTCTCCAAGCCATCCCCCGTGCTGTCTGCCTCTGTACATACTGCTGGCTGTTGATCACTACAACTGCTCTGATGTTCTGCAAAATAGCCTGCAAATGTTTGTCCTCAGTAATCAATTCCACTTTTCAGAATGCAACAATAGCAATTTTTTCTCCTTACTGAGGCTGGTCTGCATAGCTTGCGCACAAAGACCCTGTAACACTGGAACAGTTCATTAACAATGAGAATGGGAACAAAGTATGTTTCTTATGTGGATCAGTTCATTGACAGTGAGAATGGGAAGAAAGTATGTTACCTATGTTTCATAAGCTGTAACTGGGCTTTGGAAAAAATCAGTCATTGTGTGGCTTTCCATGATAGCAATAAACCTACAGACAGAAGCAAGAGGAAGCGTTTTTTCTTGTAAATACTTAGATTCTCAGTGTGAGTAAATACAGTAACCTGGCTGGAGCTCAAGATCGTATCTGTCTCCATCAGTTAGAGAAAAATGTTACAGCATTTTCTGGGACCTTGTTGTCCCTTTTTCTGTTACCTCACTGTCACCAGACTCTGAGAAACTCTGCATCCTTCCCTTTGCTTTACTCTGTAACAAATACCTGATGCAAGTGAGTAGGAGGAACTGTCATGACCCTGGCTGCTGTAGATGGGAGAGGACAGATTTTAGAGAAAGTTGAACTGAATGATCAGCTTTTCTGAGTTCATGTGCGCTGAGGTCAGCCCTGAAGTGTTTTAGGAAGGAAGATGATGCATTGCTCCTTATTCAGACGTTGCCTTTTGAAGTTCATCTCGCTAACTGCAAAGTAGCGCAACAGACCTTCATCGAAAAGAGCTTGCCTTGAAGTTGAGTCAGGTCAAGGGGCAAGACGTAACATCCCTTGATGTTGGGACATAACCTCAGACTGATGCAGTGGGCATCCTGGAAATGCATGTTAAGACTGGGAGGATGATTTCATTGTGTGATGATATGGGTTGTTATGGAGGTGTGAAAGTCCTGCTGTGCAGCCAGCAGCAAGAATGGTTTAAAATAAACCCATCCATGAAATAGTCATGCAGTTCCTTGTTTGTATTATTTTTCCTCACAGCAAATATATTCTTCTTGCACAAAAATGTAGTTTTTAACCAATTAAATATTCAGAGTCACTAGAGGCCTCATGTGAGTATCAAAACCTCTTGATTCATATCTTTTTCTATATAGATCATAAGAGATGTATTTAGTTTCTTTGTTTGTCAGAAAAATCTCGCTGGAATTTTCTCAGATTTGGATTGTATCCACCATCCAAACCAGAGCTGGTGCTGTTACTAAGCCTCAGGCTTTGGTGGCATCCAGGAGAGAGTTGAGCTAAGTATTTGAAAATTAAAGGGAAAAATCAATGGATTGAATCTAATAATCTCTTAGCTAACATAATTTTCCAATGTCTGACAGCTGTGAGATGCATAGTCTGAGACATTATGGGACAACATAAACTTGCACTGATTTTAACAGCAGCCTCAGAAGTTTAGCATTTTAGAAAGTATGACCTGAACTCATTAAGTCTTTGCAGAGAAATCTATCCTGGTGCAAGTTATTTCCTCCTCCCCAGACCTTGCCTTGAAGTTTTCCTTTTGTCTTCATTCATGCTAAACTCTCTTTTTACAAAGCTTTTTTCTGTTATTACTTCTGAACAATGCAGTTTAAGAACAAAACCTTTTGCAATGTACTCTTTATTTCTTTCCTTACATAGTATACTGCATTTTAAGCAGTGTTTTAAAAAATAGTATTCAAATACCAAGAAAAATCTGACTGAGAATACTTTCAGTATAATGCTGGGTGGTGCATTGGGGTATATTTGGAGGAGCATGAATATCTTTCTCCCTCTGTCTAGAAGATTTGTCTGTATGAATAGTCAACCCAAAACTTCCTTTAATATGTATCAGAATATTTTTTGTAATGTTTCACCTCTGTATGTCTTTTTCTTCATCTGTGTCAACTCTAAATAGCATCCCAACTAAATTCATCTAACTACTGTACATTCAGCACTACTATTGTTGTAAGTTATTCCTAAAATTTATGGTCAGTGTCTTGAGCTGTACAGGCACAGACTAACATCTACAATGCAATTCAGGCATCTATTTTTTTTCAGTGGTCTGGAGTATGTCCTCTGCTTTTTAGTTGAGTAAAGCATCTGTCTTGTTGGAAATGGAAAAATATCAGAGATCACAAAATGAACATTTGGTTTATTTTTCAGTTTAAACAGGAGAAAACTAGTGCTGACTTATTCAAGAGAGTAAACAGGAATGCTTTAGCGCCTGTGTCTGAGTATCAGCTTCAGAGCCAGACATTAACTATCTCACACATATTTTGACAGTTATGCGCCTGTTTTAAATCTGCTTATCTGCACAATGTTTCAACAGGAAACAAGGCCTGTATTTCTTCTTATAAGGTTGATTTGATACAGGTGTTTAGTAAGGTACCAGCGTATGTATACACAGTTGTTGCTGATGACCGTTTTTTTCCAATAATTCCAAACAGTTTTGTCTAACTATGGAGTGTGGACAGACAATACCAAATTAAAATGCTAACTTGCTTTTATCTCTTCACTGCAGCTGTTTTATCAATTCCATAAAACCAGTTCATATTCCCAGTTGTATACATATACAACATATACAGTTGTATACAAGAAAAGTAGATTACTGTGTCTGCTATCCCAAAATCCCTAGATATCATGAGTTAGTAGAAGTGTGATCCAGTTGTAGATGCAGCTGGCATGAGTTCATTTCAACATGAGACAATTTTTTTAGATGCATTCTTTTCTGTCCTTGTTCACTGATCTTACAAATAGCAGGGCACCTTTTCTTTCAGACCTTTCTGTACTGTATCATATTCCACTAGTACAGAAAACAAATAGATATTTCTAAGAAAATATCTATGTAACCAGTATGCATACGATTTAGTTCCAGATGCCTAATACACTGAATTAATAAATGTCTGCTGGGCTAGAGGGGTTTTGTCATTCAGAATTGATTCAAAAGTATATATTCAGCAGGCAAATAGGTTATTTAGGTGCCCGTGTGGATCTAGCTTTCAAGGGGGAACGTTGCAAGGCACCTGCAGATTTTTTTGTCCATCCCCTTTCCCCCGTCCAAAACTTCAAACTAAACCTCTAAATGATTGAATATTTCTCTGTGCAGAGCTGTTCCTGGAGCAAGTAGGAACACCTGGGAGGAAAAGCCTGAAAGAAGAGGAAGTTTTACAGGATTAAGAAATGAACTGAATTCTCCTTGCTTCTTTTCTGTCCTCAAGCTTTGTGGAAGGCAATCCAGGTTTCCCACTGCAAAAGAATACTCTGAAAATTTCTGGGCTTAGTCCCGTATTTATTCAGTTTGTGCTCAACTTTTCTACAGAATATAATTCTGTTGATATAAACAGAATTAGTCACACTACTTATGTTAAGTATGTGCTCAAATATTTGTAGACAGCAGCTCTGAGACAATACACAAGAATTCGTCTTATCTAGCCCTTCCTGTTCCTATGACATTAATTTTTGTTTATCAAAAGACTCAGTAGTTCTGGAACATGTGCAAATGTGCAAAAGGATGTGCAAATCTGTTTTGAAATATTTTTGGCTAGAAAAAGAAACATGATTAACCATCTTGGAAATCATAAAAATACATTTGGAGTGATCTTATTTTAAAAATTAGGAAAATGAAGCCTGAAAATTGGTGGAATAAATTGTAGTGATAAAATCAGGTTCCTTACTGATACAAGAGGCTGCTGGTTAATGCATTCCCCAGTGCTAGAGAAGAAATAGGTTAACTGCCTTAGTCTGAGGTCCCTGGAGTCCAGAACCTTCTCCCCACCACCATATTTCACCTTGTAAAAGCTGCCATCTGTATATTCAGATAGCCACACCTCTCATGTCTCTTTTTTGGTGCTCTGTTCCTTTCTGCTGAATGTAGGAACAGCCCCATATCCAGAGACCCTCTAGGAGATGCGATACCTACCCCTGCCCACACTTCAACAAACATTCCTTCCAAAAACTGTTACACCATCTCTGCAAAAGTGAATGAAATTCTCCTTCTCCCTCAATTTTACTGGCAGTACATAAAGATGAACACATTTAAAGGATTTTTCACTGGCTGAGCTGAACTTAGGTCAGAATGTGTTTTCACGTTTGAAGTTCTGGTAAGTAAAGATGAATCCTTAAATACAAATTCATCTGCTTTAATTTTTTATTCTATTTCTCGGGTACAAAATCGATTATTTTAAGAGATCTAGTGTGGTCACCCCATGACAGCCCTGAAATAATACTTTGCAATCTTTGTGAAAACCTTGTCTTTATCATTTATGAAGTATTAGCATTTCTTTTTCTTTAAAGCCTTATTCTTCCTTTTTTATTTTTTTCCCCTCTCCATTAGAAAACACTTGATATTTTTTTGTTTGTTTTTTGAATTGTATAGCCTGCCTTTCATGCTGGTGAAAGTTTTTTTTCAGCATGGAGGGTCTTTATCATTGCCAAGATATTGTCATGATGATAAAAATGGCACATAATTTCCAGAACTTCTGAATAATCATCCAAACATTGCTCTCATTTATAAACAACAGTAGGATTGCTGGGATCTTCTTAACAAATGTGATAGCTGGAGTGAAAGAATCATGGATTTTTTTCAGGAAGATATCCCATGCTGCTATGCAAATTCAACTGTCTTAATTAAGGCAAATCCAAACAAATTATTCTTAATTTCTGAAGAAAATTCTTAATGATTGTTCTCAAAACATAAAAGGCATGGTTGATGTAGAAGTAGACCCCCCCTGGGAGTAATTGTGATTCTGACAGAAAATTGGTCGAGCAGTCACCCATGCCTTTTCCTTTACAGTCCTCTCTACCTCCATTTTCTTAGCACAGAAGTCATAGAATCATGGAATAGTTAGGGTTGGAAAGGACATTAAGATCATCTAGTTCCAACTCCCCTGCCATGGGCAGGGACACCTCACACTAAACCATGCCACCCAGGGCTCTGTCCAACTCAGCCTTGAACACCGCCACGATGGAGCATTCACAACTTCCTTGGGCAACCCATTCCAGTGCCTCACCACCCTCACAGTAAAGAGTTTCTTCCTCA
>JARCZZ010045095.1:0-16061 GCA_030323915.1 Brotogeris chrysoptera
ATCCTCGTGGCCCTCCTCTGGACTTGTTCCAACAGTTCCATGTCCTTTTGATGTTGAGGACACCAGAACTGAACACACAATACTCCAAGTGAGGTCTCACAAGAGCAGAGTAGAGGGGCAGGATCACACTCCTTTGACCTGCTGGTCATGCTCCTTGGACTTGTGTACGTTCATGTTCTTATGATGGTCTCAAACCTGATCCTCACCTACAGTGGGCCCAAGGTCTTCGTTCTCACTGTCCCTGTGTCTGCCTTCCAAGACTTGGGTGGTGTGGTCAGAGCATTTGCCTGTGAAGACTGAGGCAAAGAAGTAACTAAGAACATCAGCCCTCTCCAAATTCAGGGTAGCCAGTTCTCCCGATAGTTTCCAGAGGGGGCCCACGTTGTCCCTAGTCTGTCTTTTATTTGCTACGTACCTATAGAATCCCTTCCTGTTTTCTTCAACATCCCTAGCCAAGGGAATGGCAAGTGACCACTTCTTCCCTCCATTTCCAGGATCTCTCAAAAGCTTTTATATATTTGCATGGAGGTAAAATGCATGGTCAGACATGGGCTTCCTCCTCTGTTAGAACACATTTAAGTGATACCCAACCATCCCTCCACCTCTGTTTATATCAGGGTTTGTTTTTTATTGTCCCAGATTTGCCCCATCTCATGGATGCTGCAGAAGGTGCCTTTGCTGGGGGGAGATTTGCTGTCTTCCCCTTGGCTCTCCGAGGTTGATTGGCCCTGAGATGGATAGTGCAACTGATGGTCCCTACCTGTGTGAAGCAGTGGCCTTGGGACTGAAGTCAGCATGCAAGCTTTATAGCCTGAATTGAGGTCTCTGTCATCCTTGTAGCCAAGGACACATAGAGATGGTCAGGGAGGTCTCCCTGCATGATGACTTTCACCAAGCTGCGTGTTTTGTTGTTTAACAAAATATAGAGCCTGATCCACTTACAGCAGTTGGATCATTTGCAGCAGCGGGGGATGTGGTCCTCTTCTCAATGCCTGTTAGCATTGGCTGCCCTTGACCAACAGCTGCTTTTGACATAGGAAGACACAAACAGCCACTGAATTTCTCAAGACTTTAGGATAAGATTTTATTTCTTGGGCTGGCAATGCCCTCTGCTTTAAAAACACATATTTGACAGTGAAGTACGAATTCCTGGGCTTTATCAAGCCTCTAAAATCAAAGACACCAACCAAAATGGTACTGGCATTTGAAGGACAGAATGTTTCATGGGCTCTTTGGTGGGCACACTGTAGTGGCACTCTCTTGACTGGAAGACATTGCCATTGAAGATCCGTCACAACATACCTTTATCAGAGGGCATGCGAAGAGCTTGCCGAGTACAGGGTGCGGAGGGACAGCTGTGGTGTCCTCTGTGTACTCCCTAGCTCTGTGCCACCTCTCCCTACTGCATAGGGGAGTTCCATACCCTGCAGGACCTGCTCACTGAACATTTTATTTTCCCTTGGGACACTGGAGGTGAACGAAATGAAGCAGTGAACATTGGGACTCGTGGGTTTGTTTGCTTTATTAATCAAATTCCAGATTTTCTGGGATAGTAAAGAAGAGGCCACCTGTAGAAAACTTCAGCAAACTTTTCCAGGCACAAGGAAGGAAGGAATGCCGTTGAGGAAGAGAAATGTTGATGTGGTTGTGGAAAGCTGTCTTGTCACCAGTCTCTTTGGAGTTAAGACTATGTTATACCCTTACTGGTAGTCATATCTCACTGGGTTGAGGGCAAGATCTGCCCTCCAGACCACTCTAGGCTTCCTCCTTCCGTACTCCCCTGCTACTGCATGGCTCCACTGCGACTCGGATCCACAGACTAATCCACTGGGAAACAAACTGGAGAACAGAAAAGGGCTTTTTTTAACTTATGGAGAAAGAGCACTTCCCAGAAGGAGCTGCTCGCCTCCGGTGCTGCTGGTGCAGGCAAGGGGAGAGCTGTGGCGTGTATTGAGGTGATGGATGGAAGTGCAGGGGGAGGCAGTGCTGCTACCTAGGCAGGACTGTATCACCTCAGAACCTGCTGTGGGACATCTCAGTTGATAAGAAGTCTTTTTTCTGCCTGCTGAGGAACTGCTCCTGTGTCTAGAATGGCCACTAAAACCCTACACTTAAGAGGTTGCCTTCTATTCCTCCTGGTTGTGAGGCAGTTTAAACCCACCCACAAATGCCCAAATATTAGCACATTAGCATACTGTAGAGTAGGGAGCAATTTCTGCCCTTTTAGGCAGCTCACCTGACACTGCTTTTCTAGCTTTATAATGCTGCCAGTAAACTGCTGTAACGTGTGACTTAGCCAATGTGTCCTCGACAAACCATTGAACATGTTCGCTTTCCTTGCCCAAGGGGCCCTAGCTCCAGAGTTGCTGGGTCTTCTCTCCCTCTGCTTCTGGAGCTCAGGCTGCCCAGGTTAAACTACGTATTGAGAAATTCCACAACCGCTTCCAACCTCAATGAATACCTTATTCAAGGCCACTGGAAGGCTCTTGCACTACCAAGTTCAATGCTTTTCAACTTGTTTGTTTGTTTCTTGGTTTTATTTCCAGCAGCGATGGGAATCCCCAAAAAGTCAGATCTATAGCCAGCTGACCAGCTTGGTGCAGTCACTTTCCACAGATGATGTAGGAGCAACCTGGGCCCTTGCAGGAACTTTCTTCTAAGCCAGGAGATTTGGCATCTTTCATGTGTCTTTCTCAGTATGTATCACTCTGGCAATCTTTGTATTTTCTGCATAGTTAGTCAGATTGTAGATTTCTCTAAATGCTCCTACGGAAAGCTGTGGTGGTAAAATTACTAGTATTTAAGATTGAGTCTGGTTAAGATTAATTTAAGATTAAGTCTGGTTAAGAATTTACCTTTACTAAAAGCACATTCTTTTGACTAAAAGGTGACGGTCTGATTGTCCACAGCTCCCTGCTGCTGAGCTAGGGTAACAGCTGGCTCGCCACCCTGATGGCCTCCACCAAGAGCCATCTTTCCATACCATCATATTATTTACTGTTTGATACCTTAGATTTGGGAAGCTAGCAGGCTACTTAAGGAGTCCATCACATCCCTTTTGTAAATATCCCAATACAGGTTTTCTTCTGGAATTCCCCATGGATTCTAAGTCATGCTGAACACTGGCACCAGTGGTACAGACCCTTCCTAAGTGCAGTTTATGCTTGGATATGCTGGACTAAAAATGTGTCATTTTACTCACTGATAAGGTTAGAAAAGTCCAAACAGGAAATTGGCAGGGAGAAGAACTCAAGGATCATTCCTGCTACGCATTTGAAGAAATAAAGCACCGGTGATGTGTATAATGGCAAAATCAAAATGCTAAGTGCTCCAACTAAATAGAGGCTATCGAAAAGCAGCTATGAAGATTAGACATAAATCTGACTGCTTGACACCATCAAGTAGGTTATGTCACTTTGAGTTTATTCTATTGGTTCATAGTAAAAATAACGGTGCTGTCTCACGTA
This sequence comes from Brotogeris chrysoptera, assembly GCA_030323915.1. Taxonomy (NCBI): domain Eukaryota; kingdom Metazoa; phylum Chordata; class Aves; order Psittaciformes; family Psittacidae; genus Brotogeris; species Brotogeris chrysoptera. The sequence goes on from JARCZZ010045095.1 coordinate 3,468, forward strand.
ATAATCTCAGTGATTGCTACTGCTTGTACCTGGTGTTATGAGCTGGACATTGCCGGATGGGGTCAGCCTCCCGTTCACTGCATTACCTCCTTTCTGTTTGCGTTACAAGAAGTCCCTTCCCAAGAGATGTTTATAAGCTATGATCAAGTTTCTTAACCATGTTTTGATAAATGAAAGCAGATGTTTGGCAGGATTCATCGGATTCATCTCAGTGTTTAGAGACAGCAGGATCTCACTGGCATGGTCCAGGGAGTCTAGGACACTGCATCCTACCCCAAACAGATGTTTACATTAGGTCAAATAAGGAAGGCTGACCTACACTTGTAAGCAACTAAAACTACAACACCTTACACTGTTTCACACTAGTACTTGTGTTTTTTCAGATCTTTAACCCATCTCTATTAATCTGTCTTCAAGAATTTATTTTACAATGGGCAACCTATACACATAGCATATAACTTTTGATTGAACTATTCTGTGACAATACAGTTATTTAGTCGATGCCTTATAAACAGACATGGCAGGAGCAGTTTATTCTTCTTCCTGGTCAGGGGCAGCCAGGAACAAGTCCATGTTGTATTTCAGTGTCCTGGGATGAGCCAGCAACACTGTTTTATGGTCAGAGCAATGCTGCATTTATATGAAAATATGCAGAGGTCTGGTAAGGATTTTGTGTTATCCTGGCTCTAGAGAAGGGAATGAAGAGGGTTGTAAAGAAAATGGTTTTTGTGTTAGACTCTAATCTCAGTTGATTGCCAATTCATCTGAGGTGGTTAATAGGTTTGAAAAAGCCAATGGGATGCCTGTCTTAGAACATAATTAATTCTGTCATTTCTTCCTTGAGCTGAAACTAAATGTTGGTTAATTGGCACTGATTGATTAAAGCAGAACAAGGGAAAATTTCCTCTGAAAGTCAGAGGCTTGTCTTTACTATGAAATACGGGAGTGCTTTTAGCCTGAGATAAAATTCTGCTGAAGACAACAGTTTCTGCTTGGTACAGTGAGCTCCAGTTATATCTTCAGTGTCTCTTATACCTCTGGTCCAACAGCTGTTCTGCAAGCAAGCCTAACAGAGACAAGGGAGAGATCATTTTTGTCACGATATAGCTAGCAGGACTGAATACTATGCATCTGAACTGCCACTGACCTTCCCTAACAACGTCATGGGAAAAGTTAAAGCAATGGTCCCCAGGAGGGTTTTGCAGTGAGGTTAGTTGTTTCACTATGAAAACAAACTGACAAGCCTTGTTTTGGAAGTGAGGATGTAGCAGTTCTGTGCTTTGGTTGCTTGGATCATCTTATCTGAGGATATTCATTATGGTTCGTGCCCTCAGACTGCCATCCCATCCCACTCTGGAAGTCTTTATGAACACCACATGGTACCTCAGTGGTAAGGTGATTTTTGTATTAAAGAGGCTTGAAATTGGTGCTGATTTGTCTTAAAAATCTGGAAACAACAGACTCTTAAACCACTGCAAGTGCAGCTGCCCTGGGTTGTGTGGGAATGAGCTAAACGTGTCACATTTCTATTGATCTCACTGAGATTGTTGCAAAAACAAATCAATGTACCCCACTGCTGCTGTGGAAAAATAAAGGGTCTGATCCTTCGTCCACATATATGGCTTTTACACTTTTGTAACGCCACTAATTTTGTCAAACAATTCTTAAGTTTATCCCTGTATGCATAAGAAGAAACGAAGTTGCAGACTTCAGTATAGCATATCCCACCCTGAAAGAAATAGCTGCTCCCTGGGTATAACTCTACGGCTGTTAAGGACAGCCAGACTGCGTATACCGGGACTCATAACCCTGAGATTTATTAACAGATCTGTCACTGTCTTGGTGATAGGAAGTCAGTTTGCCCTTCCATTTCTTCACCTGTAAGGTAAGACTGCTTGTTACCTAAAGGTGATAGGATATTTGCACATGTAAAGTGCATCCACACTGCGTACCATCGTATGTAGTTAATATAAACGTATTCACTTTCCCCACAGGACTCGCAGAGATGACAGATGATACCTTGTACAAGCAGGAAATTTGGGACATTCTGGGGGGAGAAAGGAATATTGAGGAAATAAATGCATTTGTAACTAGCACTAGAGATGAGTCTTTACTCACCTCATCTTACCTTACCTTGCAGGGTGCTCAGAAGGCTGCATTTATTGGACTTAGGAACTGCTGTGCAAACACAACAAGAGAGTCTTAAATTTGGTTTATAAAATCAAGGGAATAACATGTTAGTAGGATAATTGTACAAATTGCTGTCGTTGCAAAATTGCTTTTATGTATGAATATTCTAGTTGGCAACAATTACAATCAGACTATATCTAGCTAACAAAATAAAACCACACTCCCTTTTCCAGTTTATCTTCTTGATTATGAATTTGTTGTGTGAATCATCTAACTACAGCATTCTATAAGAAAAACCTCATTTGATGGAAGAGCACTATGAAGCAAAGACCAAGTATTGTAATAATAATGCTCATTGTTTTCTCATATTTTGAGTTTTTACAAGGCATAGCATTTGTGAAGGACTAATGGTCTTCTGAGCTGTAAATTGTGATTCTGCTAAGGTACAAAGAGTTTTCTCTGACTGAAAGTCATTTTGGGCAAGTGAAGGGTCTTAAAATGTTTTCCTTTCAAGGAACTTAAGCTGTCTCTAAAGTGTTTAAGGGGAGGTGAAAGGCTGTGTAATGCACTTCTTCATGCTTCCTGCTGTCCTACAACAGATAAATGCCCTGGGGTGGAGCATTTCAGATGTTTCTAGATGCTCAAGTGTGTCTAATTATTATCCTGGAATCATTTCACATCTGAGGAGTTCACATTGGAGAGGATGTATCTGCTTGTCACGGTTGCTTTGCCAGGTCCAAACTGTAATAATGCCTTTTCTCCAGAGTTAAAAATAACCAGTTTTCAGATGGCATTTGCTTAGAACTATCAATAGGGTGGGAAAGCACATGCAATAGAGCAGCAAGTGGACCTTTTACCACGAGTTGCTTCAAAAGCCGGGAAGCTGTGGGCATCCCACATGTGCTTGGGTATTACCTGTGTAGTAAGACCTGGACATTGCCTTGAGCAGGAATGGGAACGTGGTGCGTGTACACTGAAACCTGTGTCAGGACTACTGTATCCCTTGCAGCTGGATTTCAGAGACTTGTCGAAATGTTGATGGGAAGGGAACCTCTGGATGTCTCTAATTTAACTGCCACCTCAAAACGGGGCTGGAGCCTACCCTGGACTGAGTAAATCATGGCTCTGTCTGCAGGAATCTTGAATACCTCCAAGGATGGAAATGCCACAGCCTGCCTGGTAACTTGTCCCAGTCCTTTAGTGAAGGAGTTTTTCCTAGTATTTAATCTAATCCCCAGGTCACAGCTTGTGGACACTGCCTTGATCGCTGCTCCTGAGAAGGGTTTGGCTCCATCACCTCTTTAAATGCCTTTGCACAGCTTATGAACTGCTATTAGGTCCTGTCATGACTTCATCACCATCAGGCTCTGCAAGCCTGTTGTCTACAAGCTCTCCTCCATGGGAGAAGTGCTCTAGGCCCTGAGTGTTTTAGCAGTTTACCTGTGGGATCCCATTCAGCTTCTCCACCTCCCTCTTGACCAAGAGGCTCTAACAGGCGCAGCCTCACCAGCACCAAGCAGAAAGGATGATAACTTTCCTTGATCTCCTGTGTTACAAGGACTCTCTTGCTTCATAGAGAAGCAAGAAGCAATTGTGGTGAGAGGGAACTGTTGTCTCCTATTTAAGATGGCTTTCAAGATAACCTATGGGTTCTTCTCAGTAGGACTGCTCTTCAACCAGTCGGTTCCCAACCTGAACTGGTGCATGGGGTTATTCCAGCTCAATGCAGCACTTTGTAGGACTCTGCTAAACTTAATGAGGTTTCTGTTTGCTTCAAGTTTCCCAAGGTCCTGCTGGATCTACACAAAGGTGATCATCATGACAACCACCCCACGCAGTTTGGTCTTGTCTGCAAAACTGCAGAGGGTGCCTTCTGCCTCTTGTTCAGGCTTTTAGGACTCCCCTTCCACAAGGAGAGAGGACGCAGTCTTGGATCTATGGATTAGCCGCCTTCTGGCACTTTTTCTTTTGGTTTTACACACCCTTTTCTGGCACACCCTTCTCTTTTTGACACAACCTTCTCTGTTTTAGGCAGTCCCTGCTGTAGCCTGGCCCCCCACCACTCCTTCCCCCCTTTCCACTCCCTGGTTGCACTGGCACCAGTGTTTGGGGCAGGGTGACAGACCGGACTGGTGGCTGGATGTGGGACACATGCAGCCATCACAGATATTTTTGTCCCGGCTCTGATTTTTGAGCTGTGAAGCAAAGCTTCCTCAGGCAGCTGTGAGCAGAACTGCTCAGCTCTCAGCTCTGGGGGACGATGCTTTGCCCGTGCCTGCCAGGTCATCACGGTCCCCCTTGCTCTGCCAGCATGGTGTGTGTGAGGATGGGATGCGTTTGTGCTGCTCCAGCCAGGACAGGAGCTGCTAGAGCAGGCAGCACACGCTGTGACCTGAGGCAGAGGGACCCAGATGTGTGCAGGGCACAGCTGCTTGCAGGGTCAGCGTCTGCTGCTGGCCAAAAAGTACACGACTTTTTCTTTGGTTGTTGTTCTTTGGGGTGGGTTTCTTTAAGTCATGTGCTGCTTTCCTACCAGTGCTGTCAGCTCCGGAGGCCTCTCTTGCAGCAATGTAAACACAGCTACTGTGTGTCCCGGTAATTGCAGCCTGTAGCTCACAATGAGACAGCCAATGCCAATAGATGTATAATGAGCATTTAAAAAGCACTTACTGTGTCATCTAATCATCGATCTTCCTCATTGCGTAAATATTTTTTGTTTCCACAACAAAGTGACTTGAAAAGAAACGTTCACAGGAAGAAAAAAATAATTTTGATGCCGCTGATAAAATCAGGACAGTCAAAATGATTCATGTGACATTGGGGAAAGCTCGCAAACGAGACTTAATTTCTGTGGCAAAAAAGACCTCGCGGATTCATCACTGCTTCGTTGTGCCTGGAAATTCAGTGGCAGCTGGAAACTTGATGGTGACCTCTGATAAGCAAAAAAATGGTGAGGGTTCTAATGAATGACTTGAATAAGAAAATAAATAAGCCACTCTGGGCAGTATTCTTCCTGATATTTGTTTTGCTATTAAGTTCAGTTAATGTAGTTCTCATTGTGTTGCGATGATTGTGTTGTCAGCACATCACAACGCATGAGGGTTGCTGCCAGTTTGGCTGTCAGGGAAGGGGATACATTGCCTTGAGACACACAAGGTAGAACAGGCAGGTGACTGCAATGTGAAGGAATTTGGAAGCCTTTGGTGAGGAAACGTCAGAGATCATAAAGATAGAAAGGTCTCCCTGAGCATCTTTGTTCTCCTCTGTCAAACTGGCCACAGGACCTAAACGAGCTCCTTTCTTCATAATTTTCTCTTTTTCAGGAGAAAAATCTAGTCTTGACTTACATCTAGAAAATGGGTTGGGGAAATGAGGCTCTAACCACAAATTTTGGGAAAGTTGCACTCATCATTATTACTTTCCTTGCTAAATTGCTCAGTCTGTTCTTAGCCTTGGTTTATTAATTTGCAGGTTTTATTCCCTGGCTTTTGTATCTTTGCTGTGAGGTTTAGGAACATTAGCAATGAAATGTTGATTTCCCATGTGAGTATTTATAGACTTTGAGTCACATGTTAATCTTCTTCTGGGTAAAACCAAACTAAGCTCCATGTTTGTTTCACTGTAAGGCACACTTTGAAGACCTTAGTCATTCTGTTATTCCAGTTCTGTGTCCTCCTTGGTTGTAACACCAAGACTACATTCATGCTCTTAGTGGTAGTGGTTACCCAGACCTGCTGGCCACCACCTATACCCTGAAGTGCTGTTCAGCAGAGGGCAAAGGGAACCTATCTAGGCTGGTTTCTGTCTGAAAATTGGACCTGCACAGGATGGACAAGGAGACCGCGGTGGTCACTGGTCACCAGGCGAGCCTGCACTTGCCACTGGAAGCTGTCCCAAACCCTGTCAAAGGCAAACGAATGATTTTCCAGCTTTTAGAACAAAAAGGGCTTTATAAAAGCTGTTTCTTTCTTCATTCAGAACATTGCAGTGGATGCAAACCTTGGTTTTTTAGCCCTTTCTTGTTCCTGGTGCCTTCAGCGTTTTCCAGGGAAGGCAGGGTAAATTAACCAGTCACAGTACAGCCACCTTTCATGGTTATCTTGCAGAGGCTACTTAAATATAGTTTCCACAAGGATCCCCAAGTCAGAAGCTGGAAGCTGCGAGCTAAAATACACTGAGGCAACACAAAAGGCTCCATGATATTTTTTATTTAAAGCATATTCGGTGCTCGGGTGAGATCATCTCTGTAAGCCTTCCCAAGTCTCTGCAGCTCATTTCAGATCCCTGCAGTTCATCCAGACAGGCTGTAACTCTATGGCCCATGCATCAGGAGAGAATTGGAGCAATCCCTGAATAGCCTTGACTAATGCCATAATTTTTGAAAGGCAGCATTTGGAAGCTCTTCAATACAGTATAATGTTCAACCTTGATCCTTTAAGTTTATTTTGGGTTTCATGAACACAAAATTGTTTATCTGATGTAGAAGATCCTGATGGACTTTTCAGAAGTTATTCAGATGTTTGTGATGGAATTCACAAATGTATAGAGATGTTTTGTTTCCTTTGAATTTGGTGGGAGTTAAGTGCTTAATTACTTTCACCAATCTCAGCTTTTACTCAGCCATCTCTGTATTGTTATAATGCTCCCATGCTCCCATCCCTTTGGCCAATGGAAACACCCTTTTTCCAGAGAAAAAAGGGAACAGAATATGTGTCTGTATCTCAGTCATTTCAATGCAAAGTCTACTTGATTGGTGAGTATCTGTTCTAAACCCCTTGACCCTTCAGCAAAGCAGATGGAGGGCATATAGGTTTTCCACTCAGTGCTTAGCTAAAGGGATTATAATGACCAGTGAAACTGCAGAATGATTTGGGGGCAATAACTTCTTCAACCAAAAATGCAGATATTAATGCTTAAAATTTTTGTGTGGTTTAATTTTTTTTTGTTTGATGTTTCTTGTTTGTTTTTTCTTTTTTTGGGTTGGTTTTTTAATCAAAAGGACTTCCATGCTTAAGACATTGTTCCTCTTTATGCCAGCTCGAACTCACTGGCACAGTACTTCTGTGGCCGGGCACAAATGTCACCAGGAAAAAATACTTCTTTTTAAAAGACTTTTCATACAAAAAGTATCCTGAGATCCCCTTGTAGCATTACCTCAAGTAGAAAAATCCCCCAAGCAAAATATTCAATCCCTTTTAGTCTTATGGTTTAAGAATTTTACCATGGACAATTGAAAAAGAGAGATGAAGTGCTATCAGCACAGCAGAGGGAATTAAATGGCTTTTGTCTGGGAGGGAGTAGGTGAGCAAAGGGAGGCGTGGGTGAGACAGCTGCAATGGGGAAGATTTCTTCACTGAAGGGCTGTGTTAGAGAAGGAGGAAGAGCAGATGATGGGTGACCAGTGGAGCCCCAGAGAGGAGCAGAAGAGGACTTGGTCTATGTGATGAGGTTGATTTTGAAGATCGGAAGAGGGTATCTGATGCTGTGATGCAAACTTCCATGTTGGGGGAAGGACAGAAGTCAGACCAGAAGAGGGCTGAGATTTCTTTCAGGAGAGGTAGACAACAAAGAAAGATATCTTTCTTTTCAGCCACAGGTCAGAGAGAAAACAAATGGGATTAAAGTAATTTTCACTTCAACATACTTTCTAGAAGGACAGTAAATAAAATATTGATGTGCCAGACTTGATGGGATCCTTTGTTTTGTACGGTGTGGTCATTTACATCAGACTTCGTCTTTTTCCAGTTGGTGCAGCAAACTACACAAACTGTAGTTTTGTAGTTCTACCAATGTGGAAGGATATTTACTGTTTAGAGAAGTCCTTGGACACCTCAGCAAACTTCGTGTTGTTTCTCTGCCCAAGAGCTATATTTAGACTTTGCTCAGTCAAGGTCTAAGCAGCTGCTGCTCTGATGTTGTGTGAGCACAGCTAAACATTTTTGAGAGCATAAAAAAGCAATAAGATAACTGCAGCCATTTTGCCTTGAAAGAGCCAAGTGTTTGTCTAGCTGCGTAGTCACAGAGGAAAGAGAAACTACCTTAAAGGCACATTTATTTGCGCTATTCCTCAGTCTGAAATTAAAAAAAAACCAAGCAGATCTAGATAATGTGTCTAAAAAACTTTAAGACTCATAGCATCTCTGTGAAGCTCCTTAGTTGCCCTTCAAATCACCTTGTCCTTCACCTCATGACAGACCGGCACATGAACAGCCAACGACTACAGTTGTATTGCATCTGACTCTCTTAGGCTAGACCTAATGATGACCTATACATGCTATGACAATATCGATACTTTATAGTTATTGCAGAATAATAAAAATCTAATCTGTCAGTGAAACGCTGCTATCTGGGCTGTAAAATATGGCAGCACACAATAGGGCATGCCAGCAGCTACCCTGAGTAAACTGCCTTTATTCCCTGAAATTTGACCAGGAAGCTTGTGGGTGGGAAGCCTTCTCCTGCAAAACTGACTGGAATGTTTTTAATGAGTAATCAAGGGTCTGTTTCCACTTCTGCTGGTGGATAGACAAGAGGACATGACCAAGTGGGGAACCCCCTCTACCATTTTGTTCCCCCTCCCTCAAATATCAAACATAAGAAGGATTGCTGGGACAGGACCCCTGAGAGCTGGGGGTGGGAAAATGATGGGTACCAATAGCCTTGTGAATCAGGATCTGCAATTTGAAGAGGTAAAGAAACAGATGTCTCTTACCGAGTAGGGCAGGTGAGTTAGGAAAAACATAAGGGCTTTGGATGGGTTAGTGGTGAGGTTTAGTCCCTGACACTGTCTTCTTGTTCTTTCATGTCCTCCAGCAAATTACTTTGCATCTCACTCTCCACCTGGAAAATATTCCCTGACATGCTGAGAAAACTGGGGCTGTTCAGCCTGGAGAAGAGAAGGCTGAGTGGAGACCTCATAGCAGCTTTCAGTATCTGAAAGAGGCCTATAAGGATGCTGGAGAGGGACTCTTCATGAGGGTCTATAGTAAAATGACAATGGGTAATGGGTTCAAACATAAACAGGGGAGATTTAGGTTAAATATAAGGAAGAAATTCTTTCCTGTAAGGGTGGTGAGGCGCTGGAATGGGTTGCCCAAGGAAGTTGTGAATGCTCCATCGCTGGCAGTATTCAAGGCCAGATTGGGCAGGGTCTTGAGTAACCTGGTCTAGTGGAAGGTATCCCTGCCCATGGTAGGGAGGTTTGAACTAGATGATCTTAAGGTCTTTGCTAACCCAAATCATTGTACGATTCTGTGATTCCGTGACATAAAGTTCATATTAACATGAAGCACAGGTGGTGTAAGAGACACGCAGCACGGAGCTAACACAATCAGCTTAAAAAAAACCCCAGAGACTTTAAAGGAACATGAGCAGTGCTTTTGCAGTTGGCCTCTGATGTCAGGCGGAGTTCCCAGGGCACCCCGAAGTTCGATGCGAACAGGTTCGCTTTTAAAAAACACGGCCAATTTGGAGGACAGATCGCAACTCCCACCGGAGCGGGGCCGGAGCTGGGGTTTCCCCACGCCGAGGCCGCGCTGCCTGCACCGGGGGTGCACGCTGCCTACTGCAGGGTTTGCCGTCTACACCGCTGCCACATCGCCCCGTCAAACACCGTTCCAGAGGGGATGCCACCTCCCGCCGCCGCCTCCCGTTCCTCCGGTCCGGGCTGCTCCGACCCGCCCCGACCCGTTCCTGCCGTCGGACCAAAGGGAGCGGTGGGGCGGGACGGGGCGGAAGAAGGGGAGGGCTCGACCTGCTCTGGCGCCCCGGCCTGGCCAACCCACGGCTGCCGTGTCTGAGCCATAAAAGCTCCGGGAGCCGGTGGAACCGCGGCTCCGACTGGCCGTTGTCGTGGTCGGCGTGCTTTTGGTGGACGGCTCGCTTGGGTCCCTTCTGCCGCCCGGCCCTAGGGACCGCGCCGGTACCGGGCCCTCCCTTCTCACCTCGTCTCGCCCGTCGCCCCCAAGATGCTGTTTTGGCACACGCAGCCGGAGCACTACAACCAGCACTCGACCGGCAGCTACCTGCGGTGAGACCCGGGCGCCGTGAACCCCCTGCGGGTTAAGGGGAGGGTGTCTGCTGGCTCCGAGGCAGCCTGCTCGTCGGGCTGCCCGGGCGGGTCCCGGCGGCGGTACCCGGCGTCCAGCGGAGCGCCCGCATCGCCCGGGTTGAGGGCTCCTGACTCGTTCCGAGGGGTGCGGGCGCTCTTTTATTTCTTTCCCTTCTTTTTATGCTATTCATTTTTTTTCTTTCTTTCTTTGCGCCTCGTTAGACGACTCTCTGCGACTTTGCTTTTTTTGCTTTTGCCGGCTTTGCTCAAGCACTTAAGTAGCGCAGCTCGCAGGGAGAAGGTGAGGTAGTTGCAAAGTACTGTCAAAAGCCTGTGGAAAGCGTCTGTTGGCCAGCTAAAGAGGGCATCCAGTTTTCTGAGGATGGGATTCGTTTCTCTTCGTTTTGGGAGGATGGGTAAAAAGCTCAGAATTTCACTTTCTGAGCTTGTCTAGACCAGCTTTTTCCTGCTTCCACACAGTTGCATTTAATTAAATGTGCCTAATTTAAGCACAAGGGCTGCTAAACAATAGTCTGTAACGTGTAGCACAAGCCCGTATTTCCTCCCTCCAAATGATGTCAAAGCAGGCAACTTCGGGAGCTTCCTTTCTGCTGGATGCTTATGATTTTTTTTCTGAGAACATGTAAAGCTGAGCTCTCAGCTGGTATAAGTTGCTGTTGCTGCTCTGATCATGTGTGATTGTGTTGAGTTGCAGCAGTGGAGGACTTGGCTGTGGCTGAAGAACCTTGCTTTCAAAATGTACCCCCAAATAACTGCTGTTGAGAGAACATTGGATTTGTCTGGCGAAGCACTTGGAACGCAGATAATACTTCCCCTTCAGGGAGATGCACAATCCTAATTATTCCTGCTCCCTATCTGAGTATTTGGAAAACACTTATTTATTTATTTTACTGAATAGTAATAATACCGTGAGATTCTTGCTTTTTGGCAGCTTCTCCACTTCATACAAGGTTTTTCACCTTCTCACTCTATCCTGGTGTCTGTCTTAACAACATGTGCAAGGCAAAAGTCTTGTTCTCTCTTGCTTTGGATTTGCAAATCTGACTAGTTTGGGACAGTGTGACTAGCAGTAACAGAGGAGCATCAGCATTGGTAGTTGCATGCACTGTGTCTTCATTAGAGAGCATTTATGGTGCTTAGACTGCTTCATTAACTCCATGGATTTGTAGTACAGTTGCAACAAGATCATCTAGTCTGGGTCAGGCTTGAGCCCGCAACTCAAATTCATTTTAATTGGCCAGAAAACATTATTTTTGCCTGTTTGCTGCTAGCTGGAGGGGATATAGGAGATCTGCTCTGGCAGGAAGGCTGCTAGCATGAAGGTATCCTGTTGGTGTTTTAGGGACAGACTTCAGCTTTAGTGAGTACCTGCCTCTGTGACGGTGGTGGGTTTGACCTGGGAGTGAAAGCTCTAAAACCAGTTCTATGGCAGGCATGGCCTCAGGTGTTTTGGGGAAGGTCAGTTGAATAAAACCTTTGGGTTTTGTAATTCTGGATACTTTAGTCTCCATGGGAATGTGTGAAGGCATGCATTTCCCGAGGGGTGTTTTTCTTCTGAGCTGTGCCTTTCTGAAGTTTTTCCATACCTGTAATGGCTTTGCACAGGAAACTGAAACAGTACAAACCTTGAAGTAGCTGTAGGAGAAGTTTGTATCAATTATACCTTGTAGACATCAAAGGTGTTGTGCTTATCTAGGCATCCATGTAAATTCTGCCATACCTCAGTTGTATTTGTAGTTACAGCAAGACAATACTACAGAAAAGTCCTTGTAAATATTCATTTGTTTTTGTGGAAACCCAATATGTATTTTGCTCTCAGTTCTGCCAGCTGACTGAACTCTTAAGTAACTTTCTCCCTTCTAGGTAAGTGGGCTAACAGTTGGTTAAGACCAGAGCTGTAAAGCTTTAGCATGAAGATGAAACTTGGGAGAGTCTTAAGGGTTTTTCATCCCTTTGTCCCCTACTCCCCTTTTTTTTTTTTAAGGATAGGAGCTGTTGTAAAAGCCTTCTTTTTCAAAAACTTGATTTGCAACTCTGGACTGAAGGCAGTTGAACAAATATTTTGATGGCGTGTATACCTATAGCTTTGGCATTCTTCTAAGCCTTGATCTGTTGTTCACATCCTTCTAAGTTCTGAGTGCTTTTAAAAAGGTGAAATGTTTTAGAAGGGCTTGATCCAAAGCTATGAATACCACTGACCATTAGTTCATTAGTTCAGGAATAGAATCATAGAATAGTTAGGGTTGGAAAGGACCTTAAGGTCATCTGGTTCCAACCCCCCTGCCACCTCACACTAAACCATGCCACCCAAGGCTATGTCCAACCTGGCCTTGAACACCGCCAGCGATGGAGCATTCCCAACTTCCCTGGGCAACCCATTCCAGTGCCTCACC
>JARCZZ010045097.1:0-16125 GCA_030323915.1 Brotogeris chrysoptera
TTGATGTTGAGGACACCAGAACTGCACACAATACTCCAAGTGAGGTCTCACAACAGCAGAGTAGAGGGGCAGGATCATCTCCTTTTCTCCTTTGGATGCAGCCCAGGATACAGTTGGTTTTCTGTGCTGTGAGCGCATGTTCTAGATTCTCATATTTCTGGCAATAACTGGTTTTCATTTCTTCTGCAGAGGAGCTAACAGGACATTCACAAGGCTATTTCAAGCAATAATGGGCTAAAAAATCTAGTTCCATAATAAATGGCTAAATCTTACTCACTTTTCCCCAGTGTAACAGAAGGAGCAGAGAACTGTATTTTATAGGTGGTTGGAGTCTGGTATCAGCAAGTAGAAATTTCACCTACATTTACATTCTATAAAAACCTTCCTATGACTTTTGAAACAACCAGATGACTTCTTGAGTTCTGAGACAAAATATTTCTTTAAAATCTTTTGAGGGTTTACTATTTGCTGCCCTTCTTCCTAGTAATTCAGCAATTTTTATTAGGTAGTTGCTGAGCAAATTCCAAAGTTGTTCTGTGAATGTCAGCACTTGTCTTCTTTAGCTGCTGGGAGATAGGTAGCTTTTGAATAAGTGGTTGATTAAAAAGAGTGAAACCTCTCTCCTTAGATTAGCTTTCTAATAGCACTGCTAACTTTTTCTCCCAGGTGTGTATATCTATTGGTAAAGAGGATGACTTGGGGTAGGAGAGAGAGTGATAGTGGGTATATTGGAGCAGAAGAAAATAAGAGCTGGGTGGCAAATTAGAAAAACATAAGTGAAAAGGCTCTATAGAGAGGCACCATGTAGGGAAGAGTGAGTCTGACAAATGTGAAAAAGGTATGGGAATGGAGGAAAAGCAGGAAGAAAAAGTCTTTAATAAATACCTATGGAATAAGTATCTGCAGTTTGCTCAGTAGAGGATATATAAAATTAACTGATTAAAGATCCTTTCCTTTCTTAGTTTTGTGTTCAATATATTTCATAGAAATGCAACAACAATCTGCCACAAGATTAAGACTGAACCACATCTACTTGTTCTTTAACATGAGAAAAATCTCTAAAGAAAGGACTGAATTTTGTTACTGTTTTAGAGCAGTCAAAACCAGCAAATTCCCATAAGATTCAGGTTTGCAAAGTCAAATATTATATTTTCTAGTCATAGAATCACAGGGTGGTTTGGATTGGAAGGGACCTTAAAGCTCATCCAGTTCCAATTGCTTGCCATGGGCAGGGACACCTTCCATTAGAGCAGGTTGCTCCAAGCCCCGTCCAACCTGGCCATGAACACTGCCAGGGATGGGGCTGCCACAGCTTCTCTGGTGCCTTCAGAATTAGTTAACAGTGTAAAGACTTCTCGTTTAAAACTTAAGTCACATCCAACTATTGTACATAAGCACACTGCTGGTTTGGTACTAGAAATTAGTTGGTTGATATGGCACAAAGAGGCCCCACAAACAACAGTAAAACATATATATATTTTTTTTTTTATCTTGGCTTAATTTTTAGCTTAATTGGCAAGCAGAAATCCTCCGTGCCCTAGAGTTGCGTGTGTTGCGTAACTTGTCCTTCATACCGATTTGTCTTCATAGGATGCAATTTACTTTGTTGGTCTTTTTGAATAATGAATTACTCAAGAAAAATGTAGGCTTCATATGTGGGGGTTCATCAGGTTCATGCAAATGGACTGTTCCTGAAAAATCAATATATGGGTCATTCTTACTGTTTCTGCTGTTCTATGAATTTTCAGATCTCATAAACCAGAGTGCCTTCTAAAGGTAAACATGACCCGGCATCTTATATTCTAGTTAAATAACCCAAAGAATTCATTATCCAAGCAACTGTTTGTGGTTCTTCAATAACAATGGATTGAAGAACTGAAACCTGACCTAATCCCTATTTTTAAAAGTACATGAGAACTCATGCCCTTGACATCAACTTTTTTCTTTTCAATGGGATTGGTTTTGGTGCACAGGCTACACCAATGTAAGGAAACAGGCTATTGCAATGTATTCTCAGATTGCTATAAATAAATATGCTTTCACTTTTTAAAGCTAATTCTAGGACAAAAGAGCATGAAGCCCTCTATTTGTCATTTCTTTTGTGAAACTAATATTTAAAATAAGTCACAGCTTTGGAATAGTACTCTATATTACACTGTCCTGCAGGAATTTCTAGGAAGTTAAGAGGTGTCACATTAATAACACCAGAATCTCTTGTATTTAATGTTATTGAATGGACTGGAATGTTACTTATTAAAACCAGTGGGTTTCTAGCTGTATTTTATATTCAGAAATGAGCTAAATTATTTGCTCATAATTATTTGATTAGCTGCCTCTTTTTTCTTAAATTTAAACATTTTAATACAGGTGCATGTGACTTTCTGGGTGCAAGCTAGGCCAAATTTCTTTAGGAGTGGAGAGAAATATGTATCCTCATAAGCTTGCAGATGTGGTTCAGAGACACTCCCTAAAATAGGCTGTCTCTTTCTGTTGATTATGTAGAGACTGGCTGTTTCTGTAAGACAAATCAGTATGTAACCTTATATTGGTAGGGGAGTTGCTTATGTCAGTATATTTACTGTGCTGGGAGAGGGCAACTTTGAAGTCCAGTCTTCTATTTTATTTACTTGAGACAGTCTTATAATGGAAGGAGAAATAATGTAGAATAATTTAGAGCCATTTACTGATTAATTTTCTGTTAAAAAAAAAGCAAACAAAATTATCTATTTTGAAAACTGTAATACTGTGACCTGAACTTTATCCAGTAACCAGGCTTCTCACGTCTGAAACTAGCAACCTACGTGATTAAAGGCTTGATCTTATTAGAACCTAACTAATGTAAATCATTTAATCTGATGCCTGAAACATTTGTCTTGTGCTTGTCATACATCCTTATTACAAGGTTATATTACAGAAATTTTCCACCACTGTATGCACTTCATTTACAACTCAGAGAATTTGAATCAAATAAACAGTTATGTGGAAATGGAAATGATGGGCAAAGATGCGATGGTCTAGATTTCTTGAGCTGCCATCTTAAGCTAAACAAAGCCCACATTCCGCTTCCTGGTGGAAGAGAAAATGATCATTCACTTACCTAAATGTAGCTGTTGACCAACTGTCCTAATCATAGCGAAATCTCTTCTTTTCAGGCATTTCATATCATTTCCTTCCATGGCAGGGGGGTTGGAACTAGGTGATTTTAAGGTCCTTTCCAACCCTAACTATTCTATGATTCTATGATTTTGTGAATTACTGAGCACAAGATGACATTATGTGTACACAAACCATCTGTTTATTTTGGCTGAGTACCTTAAATATGTATGGTACTATATATCTCCAACACACCTGGCTGTCTGTAGATCTAATGGCATAGGACAGTACATGATTCAGAGGAGGGAGATTCAGAAGTAACTTAGGGAAAAAAAAGAGTTGACTTCATCATAAAGACATGGGGTTTCTATTATTTGTTTATCCTTGTGCTTTTATATTTCTTAGATATATTATTTTTTATTTTTATTTTTTTTTGGGGGGGGAAAGGGAATATAGATACTTTTCTTACCATAGAGAGAAATGTAAAGAGGCAAAGTTAAGAGGGAGTTACCTATTGTGCTGTAATTTGAGGTTTTAAGTGCCTACAGCCTCTGTAGGCTGGGATACTAGGTATGTGAAATAAGCTGTCTCCAGGGAATAAAGAGTGACAATGAGTGATTAAATACAAAAGCCTGCTTGTAGGAGACACATTGTGAAGACTGTGTCTCAATTCTCTTGCAATTCATCATGATGAAAAGTAGAGTCTAAGGATTTGGAGAAGTGTTGTCTCATTCTTTTAAAAGGGAATTCAGTTTTAATTCCATTTAAGTTTTTTAACCTTTGGCTTAAAATCCAAATTTAAAATCCAGTGACAAGTGTATTTTTAGATGTAGGAGGGTCCCAGAGGTTCAAAGCAATATTTGTATGGATCCTTGAGTGTTTAATGTGAACGAAGTATAAACAGCTTTGTGGAGTAAGCACAAATTTTGCAAGGTGCGTTAAACTAGGTTCTGTGGAGTGTTGTTGAATACTGCAGCTTTGCTAGGTTAGCCGTAAACCGTTCACTTGGAATTAGTAATTGATGTCACAAAGTTTAGGATTTTCATGCTATACGATGTAGAGAGAGATTAAGACTTTCCAATTGATGTCTAAGTCTAGTTTGGTCATTTGTTTTCATCTTGTTATTAATATGGTGACATTAGTTGTTCTAAAAAGAGTAGAGAATTGCACTGACTTCAGTATTTACTTAGTGAATGCTGAACCTCTGTTTCTGTACTCATGGCCTTATCAGATGCTAGGAAGAATATTTTGTGTTTTAAAAGAATATTCAGAACATGGTACAGTGTTAAATATCCCATTCCCAGAAGTTACCTCGAGGGAATAGTGTGACTGTACCAGAGCCAAAGAGGAGGACAATGCCAAGTACAGCACCACTCTGTAATAGTTTTTCACTGTCACTGAGATAAGTGAGCCAGTCCCCCCCTTCCGCCACTGACCTGGACAAATTGACTCCCCATGGCTTTTCCTTGCCCACTCGCATATTTCATTTCATTTCCTGGAACACAACAGGATTCTTGAGTTATTTGATCTTTGCCACTGTTCAACACAGTGAACAAAATACATATATTTCACTCTGGTGAGGTGATCAAGCAAACCTGAGTGAAAGCATATTGTGAAATGGAAAAGGTTAAAAAATAATCAGTGCTAATTCTGACATCAAATTATATACTGACGCACAAAATGAATCAGAGTAACCATTTCTAGCACTCAAAAGCATGCTGATTGATATAGGGACTGCTAATGAAAATTGGTCTAATAATTTGAAATGCATGCATATCAAATACACATAAGCCATACACTAAAATATTTTGTGTAAGGTGAACTTCCATCGGAAATTCTAATCAATGTCTTTTTAAACATGTTACATTTTCAGATAATGTGCACTTTTTAATCTCTTCCACCACTCCATTGGTGGACAATGATTGAAGTTTTCATATTCCTTGCAAATTGAACTTTAGATTTTGATGAAGGTATCTGCCCAAATTAAGTATATTGGTTGCCCATCTATTTATTTCTCTTGAGAGCAAACTGCTTCTCATTTAATTGCATTTGGGCATTGAGACATATTTTGGTTTCAAATACCATAACTAAAATAAAAATGGACATTGATTATGACAGATTTATGACTAAAACTTATGACAAAATCTTACTAATCCCTTTTCTGCTTACTCAGGTAACTGATGTCATTCTGCCTAAATCCTGGTACTTACAAGTTTGTTCTCAGATTAATAACTCTTAATTTTTACATTGGTTATAGCTGTACAGATGCCCAGAAGATTGAATATTCTTTTACCAGCATATTCTTATATTCTTCGATACCCTTGCATATACTATAAAATTTGGGGGGTGGGGATGGTGTCCAAATTTGTCACAGAATACACGTTTAATATGCATTAAAATGTTCAAAGAGCAACATTCATCTTAGTCTCTGCATTTAGGAGATATCAAAGAAGCTCAGCACTGTGTCATAAGCAGCTAATGGAAAATTTCTGCTTGCTGTTTGTGTCATTCTGTCCTTTGAGTGAGATTTTGATCACCTACAAAATGTCACCCAGACTCACTATTTCTATGTAATCCTGGGAACAGCTCAGAATGCATCACTTCATTTTGTGAATAGTGTCTGTGCATAGTGAAGTAGTTCATGAAAACCACACAGTAGCAATTCCCCAAAGGAAAGTCAATTAAAGTATTTCCAATTTACTGCTGTTATATGTATTGGATAAACTGAAAAAGGGAAATTATTTAATATTCATATTAGTGAGGATTCAAGAATAAATTAAAAATGCAGTTTCTCAGTCTAGCGGCTAGACCAATTTATATAATGTACCCAAAATTACGTTTGGTTCCCTATTCCAAGACATGGGAATAAAGTGTTTAACCTTTTCAGATTATTTTCATGAACAAGATATTTTCTAACAGCAGCTTCCATCCAGCTTTCAGCTTGTCTAGGCCATTGGTCATCTCAGGGTGAAATACTGGATACTCCTTTCAGTGCCTCTGCCAGAAAAAATGGGACTGCTCAGGCACTTAATACTCAGAAACAACTGTGGCAATTATTAAAACCAAACTGTCTTATAATTTATCATAGTTTATATTTAATTATTCCATCGGCCAAAAGAAATCCAAATATTGAGTCTGATACCCTGAAAATATCAGTGGAAATGGACAAAATGTCTTTTCATTTGGTATGTCCTCTTTATTTCAGTGGTATTTCTGATATCATCTTTTATCTGTGTGAAACACTTTCAGGAGACACTAGTGAGAGGAACTTGGTAATATGCTAGTCAGAGAGAAACGGCTGCAACACAAGAAGTGTGATCAGCAGGTTGAGTGAAGTGATTCTTCCCCTCAACTCCACTCTTGTGAGACTTCCCCTTGCAGTCCTGTGTTCAACTCTGGGGCACCCAACATAAAAAGGACTTGGACCTCTTGGAGCAAGTCTAGAAGAGGCCACAAAGACGATCAAAGGGATGGAGCAGCTCTGCTCTGGAGAGAGACTGAGAGAGCTGGGCTGGTTCAGCCTAGAGAAGTCTCTGGAGAGACCTTAGAGCAGCTTCCAGTGCCTGAAGGGGCTACAAGAAGTCTGGAGAAGGACATCTTACAAGGGACAGGACAAAGGGAAATCACTTTAACCTGACAGAGGGGAGACTGAGATGAGCTCTTAGGCAGAAGTTCTTCCCTGTGAGGGTGCTGAGGCGCTGGCACAGGGTGCCCAGAGAAGCTGTGGCTGCCTCATCCGTGGCAGTGTTCAAGGCCAGGTTGGACACAGGGGCTTGGACAAGCTGCGTCTAGAGGAAGGTGTCCCTGTCCATGGCAGGGGGCTGGAACTGGATGAGCGTTAAGGTCAGTTCCAACCCAACCCATTCTGTGATGATGATACCCAAAGGAAATAAAATGCTACAAGTAACTGGAAAAGTGGGGAATAGCATGGAAATTAAAAACCAACCTTAACTGCAGAAGTCTTCATTATACAAGCTATGATATATTATGTATAATTATAATTGGGAACATGTATTCCTTCAGATTCTTGTTTGCTTTTGCTGATGTCAAACATTATACAGATGGTATAGTGCATCTTCTGTAATCACCTCCTTTTTATTTCATGCTTTTCCTGATCTGCATTCTTTACAGTGCTTATTTTTTTCTTTCCCTTTTTTTTTCTCCTTATAAAATACATTATAATGTTCTTCATTCTTATCCTATTGACATACTTTTCTTTCCATTGGAACCATTTATTTGTTCATAAAATTAATGTGACCTTTTCTCTTAAGCATGCTTTTTAAATCTGCTGATTTTAGATTTAATGGCCAGAGTGCTTTAAAAGCAATATTATTTGTAAAGAATATTGCCTATTATTGTTATCATTTTCAGATCCTGTAACAGTAAAGATTGCATGCATAAGATATATATATTTCCTGTGTATTATTCTGAGGTTTCATGCTATGAACCAGCACATTCTTTATGGCAGCCTGAGAGGCGTTAAATTATCTACATGCAGTCTGAAGGAGTCATTTTCTAAGAATCAGTGGAAAACCACCCCTCTTTCTAATGAGACTTGATAAGTTACAAATGAAGAAACTGGTTCCTGCCCTCTTAGTGAGTATCTCAGGCAGTCAGTGCAGAGGAATGTGTGTCTTGGGTAACAGAGTGGGTATTGGCATCAGCTGGAGGAAAGGGTGTTGAGTTTTCCTCCCGAAATGGCTTCTCTTTGCAAGCACAGACTGGAGAGCCATGAAATTGGTCTTTATATTCAGCCTTCTGCCTTTGCAGTCTTTCCTTTTTGATATCCACAGAAATAGCGTAACTCATTGTATTCACATTTCAGGATTCCCATTAGCCAATCTTTGTAATGAATACACAACAGAAAAGAATCAACACAGAAAGATACATAAGTATGCAATTAATCTTATGCATTAAGTTTTGCTATCATTTCCATGATAAATGAAAAATTTTAATATCAAGTGGTATTTAAATCACATCTCTTTGTGCCTAGCTATCTCCTAGAAGATAACAATGTAATTTAAATATCCCTCTGTCTCTGTAAGTTAATGCATACTAACAGGTAATAACATACATCGTAGTAAAAACTTACAGAGACATAAGTATATATAGAAAACTTTTCCAGGCACTGGAATGCATCTGACAGCTCTCTGAGATAGAATCAAACAGCTACTTGAACAGTGGATGTAACTCATAGGAAGAAGTAAGATAAGTGAAAGTGCCAGGAAAATCAACTGATGAAATCTAAATTTTAAATCAGTATTACCCAGGGCCCTGGGATTAAAATGACAAACCTTTCAAAAAACGCTATTCATTTCCTTTCAGCAATGCTAGTGTCCAGAATTATGATGCTGTCCTTAACATCACATCCAATGCCAGTGTAGTACTGATGGCAGGAGTGAAAGACTCCATGCTGTCTCCATGCAAATCTTCCTGGTGTGATGATCTAACAAGTTTGCTCAGATGCAAACACAGGGGTTTTCCCACTTGTCACTGTTCCAGGTGCTCCTTTGTGTAGAGAATCACAACCTAACACTTCTTGTATACCCATCTATATACTTCATTGCAGGTTTTCGCTCAGCTTTTGTTCTCTTCAGGCTTTAGCACATGCTGCTAAAGCACCAGTTTGTCGGAGGGCCTGTTTAAATGTTTTGTGGAAAGAAATGTGTTCACATGTAAAGTCAGGGACTTGGTGCCTGTAGATCTTGTGGCAGAACTAAAATACAGGCAGTACGTATGTACTTGCCTGGTCCTTGTTCTCCACTCATCAATCCACAGGAAACAAGACTTAGGGAGCTTAAGGCCAGGAGGTAGGAGGCTGCTCAGAGAGAGATTAGATTTAGTCACATTTCCTTAAGCCTTAACTTGCACTGGACTAAAGAACATTTCTATTTCAAAGACTTCTATCTCCCTGCAGGGCCTCCAGTCTTAAAACGTATCATGTAACAGAGAAGCCATCACTTCCTTGGACAGTTTGTTTTGATGGTTGCTTTCCCCGTTATTAGCCTGTACCATGTTTCCAGTGTAAAGCTGTCTGGCAACAGTTTACAGTCAGTGGTTCTTGTTATGGCTTTTTCTAGTATATTAAACACTTCATTCAAATCACTTCTCAGTCACCAGGCGGAAAGTTAAACAGCTTTCTCTTCACTGAAAGAAAATGCTTTCCCCTCTTCTGAATAATTTTTTTTATAATCTTTCTTTATGTCTTGTTTTACAATGTCCTCATTAAAATGTAGACAATGTAATTTTATGCAGTATCCCTGTGCTGGAGTTATGGTGCACTATACTGAAATATGATTGGTTCTGTATTGCCCTTTGCTACTAATTGGGCTGATTGATTTTCAAACGTATATCAGGGGATTAAGCTATTTTTTCCCAAAATAATCATTGAATCGTAGAATGAGTTGGGTTGAAAGGGATATTTAAAAATGTTCTAGAGTCATGCCATTGCTACGGGCAGAGACAATGTTCCACTAGACCAGGTTGCTCAAAGCCCAGTCCAACCTGGCCTTGAACACTGCCAGGGATGGGGCAGCCACAGCTTCTCCTGGAAACTTGTTCCAGTGTCTCACCATTCTCACAGGGAAGAACTTCTTCCTTATATCTAACCTGAACTTCCCCTGTTTAAGCTCAAACCCATTACCTCTTGTCCTATCGTAAATAGTACCTGATGTCCCTCACCAGCATCCTTATTGAAAGTTGAAACGCATCCTTTCAATTAATTTGGAAAATTTACAATGTTATGTGTCAGCCTGTTTTCTTTAGGATCAATGGAAATTAGGGTGTTGCTAATCTGAACTATCGTAGGCCACAGGCACCTAAAAGTGCCCATTTCTCTCCTTTGACTACAAATGTAAGAGGCTCTTACAGTGAGGGGACTAGCTCAGGTACCGGCCAAGCAGGAAGGTTTATTTGGTCACATGAATCCCTTCCCTTCTGGGAGAATGAACCTTTACAGCTCTGTCTTCAGTATTCTCAACCATGCCGATCCTTATGTCAGCCAAAGTTTTCATCAGAAGCACCTTTATATATTTCAAACCATTTAATGAAATGGTTCAGTAGTGCAAGACTTGCTGCTATAGCTACGATTTTACATTAGAGAGATTTTCATTCAAATCATGTTACTCCACTGTTGACTAGTTTTTATATTTATTATTTAGTCAGTTCTTTGTCTGTTAAATCTAGGCTTTAATGCTATTTGATACTGCTAATTTTCTATGTGGTTCTCATGTAATGGCCTTTCAGAAGTCTGAATATTTTACATTTGACAGTTGTCTTTGTCAGCCAAAGCAGTAAGCTCAACAGAGAATGCAATCAGATTTAGAAAGACCTGTTTTCTATAAAATCTAGGGCAAACACACATTTTTCTTTAATTTTCATTGAACTGAAAATATCTGTTTTCTATCTATGATGTGCATTTTCTAAGTTTTCAAAGGACCAGCTATAACAATATATTTTTTGGGATACGTCACGTGGTTGCTCTGCAGTGCTTTTATATTCCCTTATGAAGTTCCTAATACATTAACCTGATATCATCTGCAACCGTAATGGCATAGAATTTAAAATCAATGCGAGAATATTTTATCAGTTGATTGATATAAAAATAGATAAAAAACTTTCAATTTTGCTGGAAAGTGTGTATATATGGTTTTTTAACAGCTGTTACTATCCATATATTTTTAAAGTATTCATTTTAGAGGTTTTTTAGAGCCTTTTTTTTTCCCAGTTTGAAAGGCTGACGCATAATAACCATCAATCATACTTCTCTATTAAAATCACAGACCAGTTCAGCAGTTCAGCTGTTCAGAAAATCTTTTTGACCAAAACATGTACAAAATTTCTTTTGCTTACTTGAAAAAGTGATATTTGGA
Organism: Brotogeris chrysoptera; assembly: GCA_030323915.1. Classification (NCBI taxonomy): domain Eukaryota; kingdom Metazoa; phylum Chordata; class Aves; order Psittaciformes; family Psittacidae; genus Brotogeris; species Brotogeris chrysoptera. The sequence goes on from JARCZZ010045097.1 coordinate 10,965, forward strand.
AAGAAAATACATCTCTTAGTCATGACTATGAGGTCTTCCCGGTAAAATGGATTATAATGTACAAAACATTGTGTGTGAGCTACATTAAGATGTGCAGCTGCTGCTGTTGCCAATAGTGTTCTGACATTCAGAGTTCTCTATAAAAGGTTTAGTATCCCTGGTAGATAAAGTATACATTGTCCTTTTCCTCAGAATTGTGAGGGACAATGACACATCTTTACTTTATCTATTCTATTATTTATCTATTCTAACAGTCCAGGCGACATTGGACTCAAAGCAGTGACTGGTAACAACTGAATGAAGCCACCCAGAATAGCCACCTCTCCACTTGATTCAGCCAGACTTCCGATTTACTCCATTATGTTTTGTGTTCTGAAAACACCAAACTGTAGTGATTCATTGCTTTCTATGGCTTATGAGCAATACCCTTTATTTTCTGTGGCATCAGTCTTTGTACTTCTGACATCCTCATATAATTTTATGTTTAAGACAAAACTGGTGTTCCTTATTTGCCAGCGCAAGTACATCCTGTTGCCCAAAATAGCTGTGCCATGTGCCAGAGAGAGATTACATAGTAAGTGAAAGATGCTGAAATATTCTTCCGAAGTTACAGAAACAAGATTTTATGGATAATTTAATTTTATGGATAATTTAATTCACAAAAATTTGTGAATAGGCTTTGAGTTGGAAAGCTATCCACATCTAAATTCAGCATTATTTTTTTTTCTTTAAAAGATAAGATGCTTGTTTAATCACTTACTGTTTATTAGCTTCATGTTTTCTCTCACTTTATAAGATTTTAGTGGTTATATGGATTTTTTAAAGTCAGTAAACACAATGCAGTTATATTATGAATATATGGGAATTAATTTACCTAAACGCCTACTCCTCGATCAGCTTCTTGGATATAGGCCTTCTTTTTTTATTCCTTCTTTCCAGCACAGAGCTCATTTACCATTTCTGAGAAGTGTTTTAGAGGTTGTGACTATAAATACTGCTAGTGCTCTGGTTTTCAAGACAGGCATGTAGCATAAATTTACTTTCTTTCAATATCAAAATTTCAGAATGGTTTTTAGTCTTCACCATCACCGTGTGTGTCACAGAAGTGCTAAACTGGAAAGGACCTTGTAAGGTCTCTCTCCCAACCTACTCTTCAAAGCAGGGTCAACACTGAAATCAGAACAGGTTGCTCAGGGTTATCCAGTTACGTCCTGAAAGCCTCCAAGGATTGCAATCTCACAGCGTCTCTGTAAACCCTGTTCCAGTTTTTCATTATCTTCATAGTAAATTTTTGTTGCTTATGTCCAGATGGAACCTCTCCCAATTCAATTTATAACCGTTGCCTTTTCTTCCACCAAACATCTGAGTAAAGATCTTGGCTGTGCTTTCTTGGTTGCCTCCTTGAAAGTATTGAAAAGCTGCCTCTAAACATTCCCCCACTCCTTCCCTTGCTGTTCAGAAGCAGACATACATCACAAATCTACAATTAGTTGACCTTTTTCTTCAAGCTTCTTTCATGCTAATTAGTCATGCTAGAGAATACAGTCATTTCTAATACTTTAAACTCTCTCTTCATGGAGCAGAGGATATTTTAAATGAGCCAAGTTTTTCAGATCCTAAATTTTATTATTCATCCTTTAATACAGTATCTAGTTATCATGTTCTGTTATTCAAATCTTAATTTTGCCTAAATAGCTTAATAGCTTTTGGCAGTAAGATGTTAATTTTGCTTTCAATAATTGACCTTCACATCTATAAGTGCAAGTAGGTGCGTGTATGTAAGTTAAGACTTGTAAATGTGATGGAATGTCAGCAGCATTTGACACCAACTATTCACCTCCCATCTCTCTTTTTGAGTTCTGAGCTAATAAAGCAGCTGCTTGACTTGGGCTCACTTGAGTTACAGCATTCAAAATGCAAGTCCTTTTTTTTTGTTTAATTAGGATGAATATATTAAAGCACAAACACCAAAGAAGTTCCTTTTGCCATGTTCCTGAATATTCTGCTTTGAACCTGGACTGTTCCCCTCTTATCCCATAACAATGACAACTTTTGTATGTTTTATGTACATCCCAAATTATTTTCTGCTGGTTTATTCCAGTTGCCCCAGATCATGGAGATGCATGGTGATTTAAGAATCTTTGTTTTCCTTTTAAAAGAGAGTTTCTACTCATCATGACTGCAAGAAAATGAAAACACGAAACAAAACATCAGTAAACGCTGTTTCCTTTTCATCCCTGTTTTTTTGACATATCTGTCTAGTTACACTATTTTTAGATGAAAAGATGTTTTTCTAATGTTAACATTTAAATAAAAATATCTATTTTATGCATCATTTTTTATTTTTTTTTTTTTACTGCAGCGTTTAACCCTTAACCTAGATGAAATGGCACATATTGGTTATTAAGATGACAGTAGTTGTAAAAAGGGGATTCTGGGTATTAAGCTTTTTTCATGTTTACGTTTTTTGAAATAATGAATGGAACAGACACAGCTAATGTTCTTCCCTGCTGGTTTCTGGAGATACGAAAGCGATTTTCACAGTGTAACGGGCTCCTCCTTCCCACATGGCAGCGCTCCAGGCTTTGCACTGGCAGCAGGCCGAGTGCATGGAAACTGAAGCTAAGAGCCGTGTGGCAGATGGAGCTAAATGTCATCACCTCAGGTATGGATTTGCACAGTGTGGGGCAAGCATGGTTGGAGCCCTGGGATGTCAGGGGACACCACTGTCCTCTTCTTCCCCCACAGCCTGAGCTTTCGCAGAGGTCATTCCTGAATCGCAGGGTGCAGTTGTCAGCCAGATCTTCCGGAGGTGCTCCATAAAGTTGTGCAGCATTAATGTCATTCCATGCTCGGTGTACAGGGGTCAGACTGCTCTCGGTTTTCTTCCACCATCAGGTGCATTGGGGCAGCAAAACAACAAATACATATATTTGTTAAACCCTTTCTCCCAACAGCTGAGGCTGTATCCTGTGTAGGTCTTGTAGTGGTTGGCAATAAAATGCCTGCACCAAGGAAAACAGCCTTTGTAATCTTGAAAAGAGAGGATTGGCTGTAGTGAGGAAATGTTCATTATTTGTACCACTGGTCACTAATGATATTGCTGTAGCTCAGCTAAACTCTCTAGCTCCAGGTTAAAAGAGACCACAGGGCTGACATGTTAGATTGTGACTCTGTGGATGTGTATGAAGGCTCTTCTATTCTTCATTCCTGTTAGGACATTTATTTTTGTTGTTAATGATTTCTATCTGTAGCTTAGTTTTACATGAGCTAATGAGTGCTGATTGCTACGCTTGGGTCTGTATTGTTCATCAAAATTGGCACTACATTAGCCAACGTGTGTAGAAAAGTCTCTAGCATCTATAAACTGCATTGAACAGCCTTGAACATAGAAAGGAAAATATAATGTGTACCAGCCAACTGATGTAATAAGCTTCTATAGGTCATGGTAAAGCTCTTCCTTCTACTCCAATTCAAGCATGGAAATCTGGATTAGGGCCATCTGGAATTAAGGGAAGTGCCCCATCTGCATTACAAGTATTACAGATCTCTGTTCTCTGAGGAGATATTGCCTTGCTTGAAAAGCAGTGATGCAAAACTTGTGGGTTCATTAATCTGCTCTTGTGTTCAGAAATGGAATTCACTCACTGTTAGAAGAATCTGCAAAACTTTATTCATACAAGCAAGTCTTTCTGCAGGAGCCTGTTTCTTTGGGTTACATACCTCACAGGATATAATTTATGCAAACAATCTTTCACTTTTTCCTGATTTTGGCAGGACTTGGATAATTTGAATGCCACTATTTCCAGTGACTCAGAGATTTCAATTCCCCCCCTCCGTAATTTTCTTTCATTATAAAATTTTGCAGTCTTTATGAATATTTTGCCATGCTATGATGATATCACTACCAGTTATATTATTGTAGAAATGTATCTTCAAAGGACATAGGCTCAATGAATGAAAGTTAGAGATATCTTCAGATTTTAGATTCCACTGGCAAAGACTTTTTACATTTCTAGGTTGAATAGGTGATTTTATAACATTTCCTTGTAAAGGAAAAAAACAACCTTCCAAGTCTATTCTTTCAGGCTAAAAAGACAAATTATGATTCTTCAATCTGAAAATCATATAATAATTTAGGTTGAAAGTCATCTCTGGATGTCATCTGGTCAAATGCCCAGTCAAAATAGAAAAAATGTTGAATGATGAAGTTCCATCCAGCTTCAAAGCTGGATCAGGTTCTCCAGAGCCTTGTCTAGTCAAGTGCTGTGAAGTCTCCATCCTTGGACATATTCAACACTTGACCCCTCTCAACTTCTCTGGGTCATGCGCTTCAAGCACCTAATCATATTTTTGGCCTTCCACTAAACTTGTTCCAATATCTTTCTTGTTGTGGGGCACACAAATCTGGGACACAGTAGCCATTTGAGTCTTGTAGTTAATGGGTGGCAGAAATGGTCAGAAGATTGGTATAAAATCTACAGAAATGAACGTGAATACCTCAAGGTACTACTTCAGTTGAGAGATACTTAGTGACATTATTATTAAAAATACAGTAACCTCTGGATATTTTTATTCTCTATTAGTTAAATAGCTACAGGAAATCCTACACCTGTGGAAACATTTGGTTACTTATCTCATGATAATAGATAATGCAGATGTCAGCTGTTATACCTGAATCTTGCAGTTATTTTTCTTTAATTACCATATATAACCATATAAGTACTTATTTATTGTTTACAGATCAAAAGAAAATATTTATTCCCTTATCTCAAAAAGTTTACAAAGAGTGGGTACAAATGAGTTTACAGGGTTTTCCAAAACGAAAATTTTCCCCAAAATCAATGCTATTCTATCTGTCATGTTTAGTTTAGGCTGTCTCGTGAAATCCCAGGGAAAAATCATGAATGTCCTTGGACAACTATTAATGTGACATCTCTACTACTATTTGATACCATATTATCATCAGTTAATTAGTGCAACTAACTGAAAACCAATGGGATCTACAAATTCTGCTCTGAATTTATCCTAAGAATTATCACAGCAAATACAGATTTGAGGAAGTAATATAATAAGGACTGGAACACCTCCCGTATGAGGATAGGCTGAGAAAGTTGGGGCTGTTCAGCCTGGAGAAGAGAAGGCTGCGTGGAGACCTCAT
>JARCZZ010045099.1:0-26757 GCA_030323915.1 Brotogeris chrysoptera
GGTGTCCCTGCCCATGGCAAGGGGGTTGGAGCTAGATGATCTTAAGGTCCTTTCCAACCCTAACTATTCTATGATTCTATGTAGCCATGAACACCACCTGTATCTTAACAGAATGAAAAAGCAGCCCTCAGGCAGAGTTCGTAACATTCATAAACTGCTCTCCCTGCAAGAGACTAGACTGTGCATGTGTGAAGACCAGGAACAACAGGTCCCCATTCTTTCAAATGAGCATCAAAATGGAAAAATAAAGAGTTCAATGAGCCTAAATAGCTAAATGCATTGTTTTAATACAAACTAGGCCCATTTTCACAATCTCTTCACCTATTTCAGACTGAAGTTTTACAGTGGCAAATTAGAGCAATACAGAATACTGCCATCAGATGAACTCATCCCATTTGTTCATTAAAAAGTCAATGTGTATTTATTGGGCAAGTTATTATTGTGTTGTACACAACCTTTCCACTCCCCTCTCCTGAAGACATCAGAAAAGTGCAGATGAAATCCATGGCATGAAAACATACATCTCTTCTTGGTCCATCACATTGGATATTCTTCAGTTTAGTACCTAGGAGCATGCAAATCCCTTGGGAGTGCTTTGTAAAAGCACAGATTAAGTGTCTCACTCGGAGCACCTGAAGGTCAGAAATCTCGCAGGAATTAATCGTCAGGAAGATTCCTTCCAGGTCTAAAGTATCATCCAGTTTCAGATCATAATCCAGTCCATAAAATTCTTTTTTGTCTTTTAAATAATTATACAGCCTTCTAATCACATCATGTTTCCAAGACCACTTTGCATGATAAAGGAGATGCAGATTACATGTTAGATGACAAGGATGAATAAAGACTACATACCGGTAAATTACAGCAGCCTATTCCTGATCAGAAGATTACATTTACAGTATAGAACAAATACACATAAAACAAACCCACAAATATTACAAATGAAGCCCAGAATAGAATACACTGATTTACAAATAACATCTTCAAATACATCCAAAAATGTGAAATGGAGCACTGATCTGTTAGATCCACCTACTTCCTCCGAGGAGGATGCAACCAGGGAAGAGGAGGGAGTTTTCTCTCTCCTTCACCTAGCCCAATCCATCCACTCTTTCTTTTAAAGCAGAAACAAAAAGAGTACCTCCCTTTTTTGTTCTGTTTTGTTTTTTAAATTTCAGTTTAAAAGAGAACCATCACAGTAGCCAGACACTTAAGACTGTCTCCAAAGTATTGCAAACTCAGAGATGCAGTAATGGTCACATCAGGAAGACCTTAATAGAATAAATAGGTCCAACATAAATGCTGACTGCCAGAGCTGGTAACACCATCAAGAGACTATCAGGTAATTCAAATAAGATGTTTTCAGAATGGCTCAGAGACATGCATAAAGTCACCAATTTAAGGGCAGATAACCAAAACACTTTTGTCTCCTAGCACAGAGAACAAACCTGTTAAAAAGTATACTTCCCACAGTCACTGGGCCTGAAGCTGCACTGGTTTGTAAATCTACTTGTTAAATAACCTTAGTAACCTTCTCATTACGTATAACTATTGTACCAGTGTGTGCTTCAGCTATGTTAAGCCAGCAAGGGTCAGGTTCGGGCTAACAAGCCCACTACTGCAGAGAGACACATGCCTTCAGACACCCTGCGCAAGTCTGTGCGGAAGTGGCATGAAGTCTTCTCCCAGGTGGTGAACTCTGCCTGGGAAATTCCCAGTAGCATGCAAAAAGCTGAGAGGAATCACATGGGAAAGCCCTACAGGAGTAACTCTATTGCTGTTTAAAAACTCAGGAGATTCTTTCAAGCTTGTCCTTAAGGCCACAACTGCCTCACAAGCTGCACTGGGAAAAACTCTCTCACCATAAAAACACTGAAGAAGAATAGGAAGGGCGAGCCGCATGCCCAAGGCTTGAATGCTTCCCACTTGCTGCATCCTATCTAACATCTACCTCTCAGAGCTATACAAAAGCACCTTTATAATACTGTGAAGGGATTTGGCTCAATACAACTAATATTCTACCTTATAGACAAGAACGTTCTCTGGAGCCAGTCTGCCTTTGAGGTTTTATTCAGTATAGTACCATAAGGAAATGACCACAGCAAAGGTTGTGGTCAACAGTTGAACCTTCAAACCCTCCCTGGCATACCACAGAAAAAGCCAGGGAAGCATCAAGGCACAATGGTGAATGCCCTTTTGAGAATGTGCCTTAAAAGAATCAGTGCAAAGAGCAGAGATTACTATTATTACAAAAGTCACCTTTTTATACTAAAAGATCGTGGTAAAAAAAGGTCAGCTTTGGCGCCACCTGTTTGCACATGAAGTCCATAGCCACGACACATGCCAGGGCCTGACTGACTCTACTACAGCTTTGTGAGACAGTGCAAAACCTTCAAGTTATGAACAGTGAAATCACTGTTTTGCGTATCCCTCCAGAACTGTGCAAGGTACAACAGCACTCTAGGTGGCAAATGCATGTCTTCCAGAGGAGGCAGGGAAGCAAAGCAGTTACTATGTACCAGGATTTTCAGTACCATCTAGTTCCCCTCCCTACACTACCTGCTTGGTTTCTATTTCTGATGTTATATAAACCAAGGGATTCAAAAAGGATTTTGTGTTGCATATTTTCCCCCCTCAGCAGATACTGATTGCAGTCTCACTGAGATCTCTAGAGGGGATTTCAAAAAGAGTACATGACCATCTCTCCTTTGCCAATTTATCGGCTCTGCATTACAACAGATATAAAGGCTCCCAGCACAGTCTGTTAAATGCGGTAGCTTGAAGGAATACTCAAAAGAAAACAAAATTTTCAATTTGCTTTCTACCTTTAACTTCTGAGAAGATTGAAGCTTTGGAACACAACATGAGAACTCATACCTAACACTTGGTTGGTCATCAGCTGAAAACCAGGTCTGTTGAAGAAGAAACAGCAAGGAATGAAGTGACGTGCAAGAATACCTGAGGAATTCGGAGCTGTGGAATGGACATTCAATTTACTATCAACAGTTATGTTGAAAATAGGCAGGGTAAAAGGAGGAAAAGCCCTAAAACTAAAGTCAGTCATGAAAATAATGCAGATTTCAGAACAGACTAAGATGGGTAAATTTCCAAGATCAAGCCACCATCAGACCTGCAATTGTAGGAACAAAGGCTTACTGCAATCTCTTCCCCTAGGAAACCTTTAGAACCACCCCAGTGGTAGTTGGCAAGGCACTAACTGTTGCTGTACAGTCAGTGGTGGCTGGGGGAGCCATTCATGTGCTTTTCACTGCAAGGAACATCCGTGCTGTAGAGACCATCCAAATATGCCTGAGAAATCTCCGCTACCAAGCTTCTGTCTGGGACGGACTGAGCCATTCCATAGATGGCTCCCTAAGCAGAGAAGAGAAGGTTGTTACATGGGATTGTTAATGCCATCAGAGAAACACACCTAAACACTCTACGGCTGGCCTCCTTACCATCCCTGTGGTCTTGGCACTGAGATCCTTCATGATGTCCTCAATGCTGTCTTTGACATCTTTCAGGAACTGTTCAGCAACACCAGGCTTTGTGTGCAACTGCGTAATGCAGAGATGAATGCTGGGCAGGTAGAAGAGAGAGGAGAGATTAACCATATCGAGTATGTACAGCTCCACATTTTCTGAGCAACTGACAGCAATTTAGTCTTTTTCTGGCCAGCGACAACTGTGTATCTCCTTACAATAGCATTTCAGCAGTATAATGGGAGAAAATGATCCACTCCCTTCCAACTACAAGTAATTCCTGCAAAATACTTGCTAGTGTAAAGTTCAGCTCTTTTGCAAAACGGCAACTCCTCCCTCCTTCCTGACTTCACCATACAGGGTTAAAGACCTATAATTTTCTCACCCCATTCCAGGTACTTCTAGTGAGAAAAATGCAGCTGCCTGCCAGCACAGTAATCCTTGCCATCATCTCCCTCCCCTTCCTCTACAGTTTAGATAAGCCATCAGACATGCACAGCATGGAAGTTAGCATCCACCAGAAGGAACAGGGCTACTTACACCTCTGAACTATTGCTTCAGGCTCTCTAGGCTTCACCTCATGTTAACAAAAGTCCAAAATTGTTTTCAGTGCAGCCACTTCTGAGAGCACTAGCCTCTTTTACCCACAGAAAAACAACTATCTGCTTAAGGAAAGTCTCATTTGAAAACATTCATTTTACACCAAGCTGGAAATGGAAAGATCACTGAAAATGACCAATCTTTCACTGTTCTTTCAGTTACCTTCATCTTCAGTGGGCATCGCAGGAAGATACTAAAAATAAATACATCTACAAACCCTCAGTTAACTAACATGAGGTAACAGCCTGGCTATTTATATTTTTCTGCTTGTATGAGACAGAGATAAATAGAAAGCAAGCCTCATATCTGCCCTCTCTGCCAGGCTCATTAAAATTACCACTGCCTTATCCTTACTGCAGTAACTTCTGTATATCAGCAATTACAAAAGCAATTCCTTCTCTGTAGAGGGAATTTATCAGATTTGGACAACAATTTATCAGATACGGACAACACCACTCAGCAAGTCATGACAGCCTACATGGTCTGAAGATGACCATCTTGCGTATCTTGGCTATGCACATCACTCCACTGGTCTCCACAAACTCACCTTGACGGAAACTGTAGGGCATTTAAGTTCCACCCTTTTGCAGCTAAGAAATTAGATAATCGATAAATGTCAAAAGTGTCTGAACCAATGGAGAGGACAGACACCTCAGGCTTCCCAAGAATGAAGATGCTGTCGATTTTTCTCAACCTTGAAAAGAAAAAGGAGAAAAGAAATAACTGACCAAGGTTCGAAGGAAAAGACATTCCGTCCATCTCTCTGGAGCCTTAAGGGAAAGCCTACAGAAAGCAACAGATGATAGCACATTCAAACCAAAAAATCATGCAATCATTCCAGGTCATTGGGACTGGCAAGAGGATTCAGGTCATTACAGGCCCTAAATTCAAGAAAAATCAGGAAGAAATGGAAAAGAAAGAAAACAGAGAGGCAAGGGAAGGCGGAGTAGCAGAGAAAAACAGCTTATCAGCTCACATAGCAACACAAGCATCCCAACAAGAGAGCATAACCCTTTTTTTGTAATCCAGACTCCCCCTTAGTTATGGCTGAGGCAGAAGAAACACTAGAAGCAAAGTCAGCTAAATAAAGATGCCTGTACCCCTCCTCTCAGTGCCTCACAACTATCTGGCACAGGGCAGCACTCGGGAATTAAAAAAAAAGCATCTTCTCCCATAACTGCCCATTAGATCCCTACCTAGCAGGCACCATGCTATAACTGCTCCCGGGAAAAGCTGCATGAGAAATAAATGCAGTTTGGGAGAAGGAGTCCAGAACAGGGTTAAACAGTACAATCAAAATGCTAAGGCACGCACATACTCTGATTCGATGAAACGAGCCGTTTTAATGATCCTCTTCGTAGCTTCTATGTAACCTGATTCTCCTATGTGCATCAGAGTTGCCCAGCATGCAGCTATGATTCCACCAGGCCTGGAGCCTGCCACGGAGGGGGAGGCGTATATGCCCCCTTGCCAGTCAGGTGCTATAAAGAACTGGTAGCTTCTGTACTTCTTGTTGCTGTACAACACCACTGAAGAACCCTTGGGAGCATAGCCATACTGCAAGGGGCAGAGAAAGCATTAAAAAGCAGCAAGAGGGCACAGGAACACATTCAAGCACTCACCACATGCAGTCACCAAGTTCCCACTTGTACTCTGGGTTATTGCACAAAGCACCTGAATACAGCAGCCCCCACCCCTGCACTTCAGCACCTCTCCACATAGCAGAGCAGAAATGTGCCTAAAGGCAGGGATGGCACTGGGAATCACTCCCCAAAAGTGAAAGCATTGGAAGACCTTTCTCCCCACTTCTTACCTTGTGGGTATCAGCAGAAATACTGGTCACGCCTTTTACACGGAAGTCAAATGGATGCTTTAGAGGGAACCCTGCCTTGTCCATGAAAGCAATGAGAAAACCACCCAGGCAGGCATCAACATGGAAGGGGATTTTGTACTTCACTGCAAGCTGTGTGTGAACAAGAGACTCTAGTGAGTAACATGCAATAGGCAAGAAAACAACACGGTTAGGGTACCCAAACTCCAGTCACCAAAAGGTACTCTGCATTTACAATTAAATGTTTCCTGGATTGTTTGGGAGCATCCTGCCACTCTCTTAGCCATTGAGAATAGGAGATCTTGAATGGCTGGCTACTTGTGGGACGCTTTCTCCTGCCTTCCCACGTATGTGAAGATTGCCAGCAAGAGGAAAAAGAACATCACATTCTGGCAGTTTGCTGCATTTGCCAAAGGGATGTGACAATGTGGTCTGAATATCTGCAATAAAGTGTAAGGGTGTGACCCAAACGAAAAGATGGTCAGAGGCCCTGGCTGGTTACATACAAAATAAATAACTGGAGCATAGAGAGAAAAACCAAGAGGCATGTTTGTAAAATAAGATCCCAGCCCTGTGACTCCTACTCCCTTCATGCATTCCTCAGACTTCTGTACCAAGTTTGCTACAACCAGTAGGGTCTAAATCAAAGCATTTCTACTAGGCGGACTATTTTGCTGCTATTTCATTTCAGGACTATTTTGCTGTTATTTCCTTTCAGGTAGCAAAGAATGAGCCCTTCTGGCTGGTTTCACAGTGGGTGAATCAGAGCAATAAGCCACACACACAATACATACCTTCAGTTACAGCACAAGTTTATGGTAGACTTGAGAGTTCAGAAACAAAGCATGTGCAAAAGACTTGCTGCTTTGCCTTGCTATGACACACCAAACGCACCAGCTCAAGTCCAAAATCCAGTCCCATGCAAACAGCTTTACAACAATGCCCAGAGGTAATATCTGGTATTTAGAGCTCACCTTTTCACAGCAATTAAGAATGGGAAAAAAAAGTCCTATATTCATCCTCACTCTAAACTGCATCCTACATATGCTGCTGTTGGTTAACACCTGATTTGAGGACAATAATAACTTTCCCACGCAGCCTGCTCCTCCCACCAGATTCACTGGTTAACATCCTGGAACACCCCTGATGCTCTTGTACAGAAGGAGATCCTGGGTTTATTGTTACAGCACCCAGAAGTCCCAGGGGTGCCATACCTCTGCCACCTCTTCAATCGGGTCCATAATTCCATGAGGGAACTGGGGAGCGGAACAAACCAGCATGGCTGTGTTCTTTGAGATAGCTCTCCTCATTGCCTGAAGATTTAAAGAGAGAAGATGCTCATATTCCATTTACCAAGTGCCTGCCAAAAAAAATAAAAAGTGAAAACATGCAGCGTCTCGTCTTAAAAACAAACACACAAAAGCCTGTAAAAAGCAAAGCAAGGGGCTACAAGAATCAGTAGGTATCAACTGAGTTATTTAACTCATCCACTTGGAAATACAAGAACACTTTTGTTCTCCCACATCAGAAATTTGGGGCTATTTCTGAAATACATAAATTATAGGATTCTGTGTGAATCACACAGGACAATGAGATGGTTTACATCCCATTATTTCAAACAAAACCCTATCTGCAATGACAAGTACTTACTCCTGCATTTTTATTTCCAGGAAGCATTCACTCCTCTCTATCCACTGACTTGCTCCCTGGGTAGGTAGATTTCTTGCTATTTGCTATACAATGCCAATGCTGATTTCCCACAGAAAGAGTGCTGTGGTGCCAAAAGCGATACCTGAACATCCACTTCCATAGCCTTGGTCAGTGGTATGTGAATCAACTTCAGTCCAAAGTAGTGTGCTGCTTTGTCAAATGCCGCATGAGCACTCACTGGGACCAACCTAGAAAAGTAACAGATTGCATGTGACAACACAGGCAGCACCTAAGCTTTACCGAGGAGGGGAAAAGGCAAAAAAATTCAACCTGTAGATATTTGTATGTGACAGACATGTCACGAACAGCCCAACTGCATGTTTCAGCTGGCCCAAAAATCATACAGACCAAAAAATGCAAAAAATTGGGGAAAATACTTTTCATCTTTATCAGGGTATTTAATAGCATGCAAGTGTTAGGGAAGAAAAGAACTGCAGGAATTCAGCAGAAGATTAACACCACAGTGTTTCATCTCTTTTTACATTTCCTCTCATAAGCAATTAACAGAGAAATATTTTTTGATGCACTGCCTAGAAAAAAGAAGGACATTAGAGAGAGCAAATCCTTTATTAGCAGTGTAACGATTAGCGCAATTCTTCCTTTCAGCTCCAACCAGCCCCAACTTTAGTCCTGGAGTTTTCAAGCTAAACCTTCTTTGAACTGCATAAATCCAAACCCTTAAACACTTCAAAGGGCCTGACAATCACTGCTCGAGAGGGGCCCAAAGCTGATATGAGCAGGCTCTGTCCAGAGCAGCTCATATCAAAAGGTATTGCCAAAATACATCTGCACAGAATAGCTACTGCAGCCCCCCAGCAACATTCATGTCTTCCAGGCTGCTTAGTTTCCTGTGCTTTTGCACTAGCTCTTTTAACTCAGGTTTCTATCCTTCAGACAAAGATAGACAAGGAGGAGATGGTAATGAGCTATGAAATGAAGGATTATTGAGGTCTAGTAGCCACCTCAACTCAGAAGAACAGCAAATCCCACAAGCCCCCAAAGCAAAAAGCAAGATGCAGAGTTATTGCTCACATTTCTGGCTGTTTGATGCCTCTCTCATAAGCGAGGTCTCTGTATGCCTTGCAGGCCATCAGAATGCTCTCAGTCCCTCCAGATGTCATCTGTTGTGAAAAAGGAAGTACACAAGAAAAACAACCACTTACATGGATGCTGCCACAGCATCTCTGTCCAGAGACGCTTCAGAGGCAACAGATGCACAGGACAACTTAGGTTTTCAAGGGCAGCAGAAGCCACAGAACAGCTCAAGGTAGCTTTCTGACATTCAGCTTGAAAGTGCACATTTAAGTAAATGTTGACTATTCTATTTGAAGGTGAAGGGAAAAAGGGAAAGTAAACAAACAAAATTCAACTCAAAAGCCTAACAAGAGGGAATCATGCTGCACAGTCTCTAGCTGGCAAACATGACCACGCCTTATGAAACTGCCAGTACATACTTAGCTCTTGATTACCTGGGAATTGTTTATCTGGATTAGAGATTAATTATGCCATGCATATGGAAAAACCCAACTTGATTCTGTGTTAAGTCAACTGAAGTCCAGCAGGGTTTATTAGGTCTGGAGCAGTGCCATGCTAAGGCACAGAGCCAGCTCAGGGTTGGCTCTGCTCCTGAGCCACAAAACCTTCCCAGAACCTGTAACACTGCAGAGCAGAGAGTTCCCTCCAACCTTCTCTCTGCAGAGGCCAGCATAGGTCTGGTCACACCAGGCCAAAGCTTCTAAACCCTCAAGGACCAAACAAATTTTTCACCAGGAAGAATTTCTGCATTACTCTCCCAAACAAGTCCTTCAGTACACACACAACCCACTATCCATGCTTTCCCAGCCCTCTTTACCCTGACCATAGGAGAATAAGGAGGTTTACATCAGGAGGTGGAAGAGAGGAAGGTACACATGTAAGCCATTTGATCAAGCTTACTGTTGCAAGCTAGAACTCAAGAGCCCTTGCAAATAAATAAATCCTCTCACAGGAAGAAGTTCTTCAAGTGGGAAGACTGCCTCTTGTTGGCCAGCCTGTATGAGTTCTGACATGCAGGGGACAGAAAAGTGTGTGGGCACAAACCTTCCAAAGTAAAATTTTAACCTAGTAAAATGTGAGGTGGTTTTTTTAATAGCAGCCTGCAGGACTGACCGACTGCTATGCTGGGCATGCCATAGCTTGAGGACTGGGGGTACCTGGGACAGATATACAGAAGTACATGTGAAAAAGAGGAATCAAAAGCTACTTACAGCACTTACGGAAGACTAACTTTGATCCTAATATCTGCTAAATCAACTGCAATTTCCCCTTTTAACCTCTTCCCCCAAAAAAATAAACATAAAAAGGATCACATTTGCATGCCTCAAGACATCTGCTAGTCTGGATTTTCCTTGTTTGGGGTTTTTTTTTTTCCCAGCTGACATAGCTTCAAATCCCTAAAATGCAAAGAAGTGTGACTGCATGAGAATGACTAAACATTAAGTACAGATATAAGGAACAAAGTTCACAGGCAGACAAAACAGCCTGCCACATTTGTTCCTAACATGATCCAAGCTAGCAACAGCTGCCACCACAGGCAGTGTGGAAGTGACTGTCACACCACAGACAATTTCTGCTTTTATGGTAGTTTAAAAGCAACAGCTGTCACAGATAAACCCTCACAGAGCCTGACACTGGACAAAGAAATCATTGCATTTATAGTGAAGGAAATAGATGGTAGCAGGAACACAATGTCCTAAGAGTTTTATGGGCTGTGTCACTTAAACCACAGTCACTCACTTCTCCACCCTCTTCTGATAAGATCTGCGAAGTTGTCAGCTACTACCTTTGGGAAAAAAATCCAGCTGCTATAACATGGATTGCCCTTCTGCTGCCACGTGGGAGAAGAAGAATGAGTTTATCACATACTTGTAACATCGCTTGCAAAATCGCTTACAATATTGCAACGTTCATGAAAACTTTGCTAGGCATGATTTGGGGATCTTGGTATTCACATTACTGAACGCCCAGGCACAAAGGCATGCAGATGACCGTGAAGAAAGCTCATTCAGGCTTCTGAAAATCCACAGAATCCAAGCTGAATTTCATCCAGATCAGCTTCCTAAACTAGCCCACAATCACCATATTGGTACCAACATGAGTCTCCACCACAGTAGGTATGCCAAAGCAGCTTGATCTACAGCAGCACCTTTAGTGTAGCATAGCTACAACAGCAAAAACCCTTTTGGTCTGTGCAGTTTATATCTGCGGAGAGAGAGTCTGCTCCTTTACAGGAGGCTTTGCCAGCCTAGCTCTCAACAGCAAACTCATTCTGCTATAGACAGGGCTTGAATCACTGTCACGGGATGGAGCTTCCCCATGGCCTGCAGTGCACTGGCAGCTGGCCAACGTGCAGTGAGTGATTCAGCACCCGCCAATGGCCCGCACAAGTATTTTTTTCTCTCCTGTAAATGAAAGTCCACAGGCTCCAGTGATGCCATGGGGAGAAGGGGCTGGAAACAGTCATTGTTTTAAAGCAGCTTTCCAACCCTGCACTATCTTCAAAAGCCAGGCAAACTGTGTGGAAAAGGCAAGCGGACTTCCTTTTGTTCCCGATTTATTTATTATTTTCCAAATGGGAGGGCAAAGGAGAAAGCACAGGGAAAAATATCTCTCCTACTTTCTAAACTCAGTATATCCCTTCTGTTGCCCCCCCCCCAACCAATACCAGTGCTCTTGAACCTCAACACTAAACCAGCAATAAGAGTTACAGTCTCTGTTCAAGGATTTCTTTGGCCGCACCACTTGCATATCACTGTCAAACTGTCAGATGTAAAAGAACCGCTTTGGTCCATGGTCTCTAATTTTTTCTTGTATTTTCAACTTAGGAAACACATCCATTCAGACCCTGGAGACAAAGCTGACCAGAAGTTTCACAACATTT
The DNA here is from genome assembly GCA_030323915.1 of Brotogeris chrysoptera. Classification (NCBI taxonomy): domain Eukaryota; kingdom Metazoa; phylum Chordata; class Aves; order Psittaciformes; family Psittacidae; genus Brotogeris; species Brotogeris chrysoptera. The sequence continues at coordinate 11,543 of JARCZZ010045099.1, forward strand.
TAGCCCATGAATAAGAAAGCAAACTGCAATTTGTTTCTAAGGTAGCACGGGAGTAAAAATATACCACAATTCACTGCATGGTCATAACATACTGGCAGACTTGCATAAAACCTCTGTAAACCTGCAGGTTGCAAATTCCACTAGTTGTCTCTCTCAAGGTGACCCACTCATCACTACAGATAAAACCTGACACATCTGCAGAGTTTAAACCCCCCGAAGACACATCACTCACATTGCATCGTTAAAGCCCTACTTCATATGTGCAGCCAGCACTTCAACAAAGTTTGGAAGCCCCAGAGTTTAGGAGGAAAGAGACAAGATGGTTTCTACAGGAGGCTTAGGTTTGCACTTGCTGATTTTGCCTCCTCTCTCATTTTCAGCTGCAGAGTAAGTGCAAAGAAGAATTCAGAGAGAAACCGACATCAACTACAAACATGTGCACGCCCCTTATTCCCCCACCACGTTTCCCTGAACTTCAAAGCTGCCATTTCTTTTTAAGTTCAAAAAACTACTAAAAAAAAAAGCAAATCATTGAAGCTTGCATAAAAGTGATGATTTCTCCCCAAATTAGAAGGGAAACCCACAGCACTGCAAAACAAAGCACCTTGTGAACAGGAGCATATGCACACATCAGACAAGAATAAACTCCTCCATTCCTCCTCTATGTGCTGAGATTAATTAGTCCTTTCAAATCATTGCAAGAATATGATTAGAATCTCCTGGGCACTGAAAATCACCAATGCCCACCTCTTTGCTCTCGTGTAACACGATTAAAAGCAAGAACAAAAGTAGTAATTAGCGAGAAATAGGAAGCATCCATTCACTGCTGAAAATGATTACTTTTAAAAACTGCTTAAAAACCTGGAACATCTCTCCATGCAATTTAAGGCAAAAGGCATGCCAGCACACCACTCACCACAAGGGCATTGTTAGCAGTTTTATGCCCACATTTAAATAAAGGAGAATTATAGCCCCCACCTCTCAGATAAAGGCAACTCCTGTAAGTAATGCAAGCTGCTCATCTGATTTAACACTCAGAAATCTAAAAAGGCATGTTTCATTTTAACATTTATTAAACACACTGAAAACCTTCAAAGAGGAAGTTGGGGGACTGCTCTCCAGAGATCCTGCTTAGGAAGATGCCCACATGACACAGTGCAGGACCACAGAGATCCCCAGGCTGCTGAATGTCCTGGCAACAGCACAAATGTGTCACTGCTAGCTTTCCCCAGAGCGAGCAGCAGAGTATAAGATAAAAAAAAGCTGTTTTGCAACACACTGTGGAAATCAGAGCACAAAGGAAGTGAAACTGCCTCAACTGAGAAGCACAGACAAAAACTTTTGGTGTTTTCCACATAGCACAGCCACAGAAACACTCTTCAGAAACACCAACAAGCTCCATCTGCCTTCAGGGACCAGCACCAGGCACCAGTAAAATTGGACAAGCAGTCCCAGCTGCTTAAATCAGATTAGTAAATCCAGTGGATGGGGATCTGGCACTAAGATGCACTGCTACTCAGAGATGACAGTGATGAAATTCAGGAAAAAACACCCCAAACATTTGTCTTGGTTTTCCTCACTGCAAAAGTTGAATTGAGTAAACAAGGAGCCTTCGCAGCAGAAAAAGCCAGCAGCACCTCCTGAACAGATCAATTTGAAGATAAAGATAAATCACAGCATTGTGCCCTCCCTGGTTTAGCCATCTCTCTGTTTTACAGCCTCACTGGTTACTGAAGCTTAACTGTGGCAGTCTGAGCAACCAGCTACAGCAGGGCCTTCCAGAGACATAAAGCATAGCACCAATCTGAAAAAAAAAGAACACTCTTTTAAAATGACTTTGTAACTCCCCAAGCCTCCAGAAGTAATTCTGAAATATTAATTCTGTTTGGGGGAGAAGAAAATAAGAGAAGCCTTTGAGCCCAGCTACTTAAAGAACATGTGACCTCCACATTTCCACCCACATCTCTCCACCAACAAGTGGCAACTCTAGACACTTCACAGCCAAGAAGGGCAACGTGGGAGGAAGACAAGAAGTCCACTGGAGAGACTGATCTGGACAAGAAAATTATAGGGACGCAATTAGGGTATTGCAATAGGGTACGCAATTAGGTAAAAATAATCTCTTGTTTCCGGCCAATCAGCTTTTCAACCCTCCCTCTCATCATGCAGATTTGACTGTTCAACCAACTAGAATGTAACTGCCACAGGCTGCATGTTCATCTGTTTACTTTGCTTCTGCTTGAATCTTAACCATAGCTGTATGTCATGATCCTCTGGAATGACGGGAAGACAGAGGGAAAAGCTGGATTCCCCAGAGAGCATCTGTGGAAGTCTCATGTTAACTGTGATCACCGTCTTAGTGTTTTGGAGCAGTTTTTTACCTATTCTGAACTTCCCCTCTTAGGCAATTCTACTTTTAGATTTCAGTGAAAGAGCACACAAGGCCAAGGTTGACACATTTACAACACATCCTTTACATAACAAAAACTGCACACACACATTGCAGGCTTCAGCAAGCAAAGTCCTCCAAGCATACGGTAAGTGCCACAGAGCTATTGAACTGTTGTATCAATTGACATCTCAGCTGCTGATAAAGTTCAACAGCTTTAGACATAGCCTCTTCCCCACTCCCAGCATAATCTAACCAGTGTTCTCAGCACTGCAAGCCAGGAAGGAGATGAGGCTAAATGCTTTTTATAAGCAAAAAGGCATGTTCCTTCTCTAAACTTTAAGGTAATACAAAGAATACAATCCTAAGAGGACAAGTTAGGCCACAGGGTGCAACCTCCTGCTATCAAAGGCAAATCACATCTTACACTCTCAGACACTGCACAGTCAAGTTTCATCATCAATCCAGCTGGAGTTTGGTTAAGTTATACTTACTACAATGCTACTTCAGTACTTACCTCCTTAACACAACCAAGACTTCAACTGTCAGGTTAAGGCCATTCAAGGCTAGTTCACCTCTTAAGCTCTTGTGTTAGCACCCTTCCCACTGGTTTTCAGCCACTGCTGGCCTCCCTTCCCTCACATATCTACAGACAGCAGTCACCTCACACCCAGTCTCTGAAAAATATTGTCTGGATTCTTCTCACAAATAGAACTACTTCACAAGTTACTAAGCAGCTTGTTTGTATGCCAGCTGCACCTGACCACCATGCTAGGAGATAAGATCTCACTGACCCCTACTCCACATAAACAGGGAGGAAATTTGGCCTAAGGAATTTGGGATCCTTATTAAAAAGATCAGGCAAGAGAGAGAGGAGCATAAGAAACCATAGCTTATTTTGGTAACAATAATTCACCATGCAACTTCACATCTTTTGCTCGTTGATCAACTCTGAAAACATCAGTTTATAAACACCCATCAGGACTCTTGCTAAGGAACACTCTCAAGGCTTTAAAACTGGCTTCCACCATAGTACACTGGAAGGCCACATAAGCCTGGAAAGTCAGCTTTCCAGCTGGACAGAGGACAATACATGCCATGCCTGCTCGATCACCAACACTTGGAGCTTTTTATTGGTGACTAGCCAGCCAGCTAGCCTTGTCCTCAATCTGAGCATTCTGGCAGGCTCACAGATTTCCAGTGCAGAGATTGAAACTGAGGAGAGCTACTCAAAATGACACTGCTCTGTTCATCATCTATCCTTGACAACCAGACAGGCTACATTACACTAGTTCTCTTTTTCCAGCTGACATCGAGCCTGTATCATTTGAGAGTGTGAAAAAAAGGCTGAAGTAAATAGTCTTGTCCAGAGAACTACTTCCTTGAGTTAAATAGTCTCTCATAAAGCTTCACCAAGAGGAGAAATTATCAGTTGTCTTCCGTACAACTACATTGGCATAGTATATACCAGGATGAGCTTGGCTTCCACCTGGACTGGATAGCAGAAGGTGCATTTGCACTTATAAAGTCAGAAATATCCAAAATGTTCAGGGGACACATGAAGACAGGCTACTTACAGCACCACAAGAGTTGGGGCCCCCATTGAAGAGTGTACAGGCAACCCTCACTACTTCTGCTTCCATCTTCCTCAGACCAGGGAATATATCCGGATGGAGAGGATTACTCCAGGCAAACTCTTCATACACCTCCAGAAAACAAAAACAGAAAGTTAGTCTTGCAGATGAAGCACTGGATTATCAGTGCAGATTTGAGAACTTACTATGTGCACTTTACAAGCAAATTAGCTGTATTTAGCTGTAACAATACTGCAGATCTCCTTGGACTTAACTCCTGCTGCAAGTAAATACCACAAGCCAGGAAGCTACAGCTGAGGGATGGGGGGAGAAAAAAAAAAAAAATCATTTATTTTTCTAGGGCATTCTGACCTCTGGAGTGATTCTGTAACACAACAACATTTCTTGTTTCAAAGAGAGGTTTAACCATTTATCTATTTTTAAAAAAGAATACAATATGCACCCTATGATTTCTTTAGGAAAGGCAGGCCAAAAAATTGCTTTGTAGAACTAGTTTTCAAGTTTACTATTAAAGGAGAATTCTGAAGCAGCTAGAAAAGCACAAATGCCCACCCACACCACAACAAAAGTGGCTGTGAAAACCAGTATTTCATGCTTGTTCTGCAACTGCGGACTCATAGGATAAGGCTGGAACAGACCAGTTCTGACCTCCTGCAGTCAAGATCAAAAAGCAACTGCAGGGATGTTAAAAGAAATACAGAAAAATAAACCAGCGAATGATCAGCACAGAAGGAATGTTTCCACAACATTCAATCCAAGCTGAGGCCCCACTAAAAAGGCTGATCTGAACTCCGTGTTTCCCCAGAAGTGGCAAAGAAAATGTCAACGCGCAGAAGAAAACAGCAATAGCAACCACCAAACAGCACTCTTTACAGCTGTTATAAAAGCTTTCCCAGGAGCAAGAAGGCTAGACTTCCCTTGCTAGCAAAAACCCTCTTGAAGTAGATATATTTGAAAACAGACCTTTGGGCTGTTCAGGTTATTTTCCAACCATCTCAAAGGGAAAAGTTCCCGAGTAGGTAAACAGACCTAACAAAGACACCACTGAAGCATGCCAGTGCTCCATTGTTGGATGATTTTGACCACACAGTAATGCCGAAACACGTTTTTCAAACTTGTGTTTTGCTTAAACCAAGAGGAATTTAGTATTGCTTAGTGAAGCTGTTCTAGTCCAAGGGTTCCACAGCCTCCCAGTAACAGGACAGCCAAAGATACCTTCACCTCAGCCCCCAGTAAAGGCACATCTGTCAGGAGGCTTGCTGAAGCTGACCTACAGCAATTTTATGCCTTCCACCATTCCCTGAGTTAGAAGGTCAGAACCAGTTTCCAGTTCACTTGGTACCAGCCTAGTACTTTTTACATCTCATCTGATTTGATTCTAGTTATCTCTCTTTTCTCAGAGACAGTCACTTGCCCAGGTTTACCCTGCCTAAATGCTTTGCTTAATTCCCCTAAATTCACCTTCCACCCTCATTTATCCTAGGCTCTGTCTTTATAGTTCAGCAGTCTTAGTTTCAGATCTTCCCTATTTATTTTGAAGGATGCTGCAACAGTGTTGAGGGGTTACCAGTCACCCTGAAAACTCTAAAGATATCTTCAAAGATGCAGTTATACTGCTTGCACTTTACCTTCACTAGCAGATGGGTGAGTTTTTCTTCACCACTGTACACAGTCCCAGAGACTTTCCCATCCTGCCAACGTACATCTCCTGAAAGAGAACACCACACTGCTTGCAAACACAGCCATTCTCAGAAAGCACATAGAAGTGTACAGAGAAGTCCCCTCTGAAGATGAAGATTCAGCTTTCGAGATCTTTCTGATGAGGAACAAGTATAATTTTTGTGCCACACAGATAGATGAGTGTGACACTAAGCCTCTGTCATCATGTATCCCATGAACTTAGCAAACTGCAAATAAATGATGACTAAAGAGAACTTAAACATCTCACCGCAGCAAGCAGTTATATTAATACATAATCCACTTAATACCCATTCAGTCTTCTCAAACTGCTGTCCAACCAACTGAACTCCAATTTGGCTAAAGTTAAAGACACTTTCAAAGAGCACCCATCACCAGTATAAGCTGAGAAGAGATGGTAGGCCAAGCTTGCACTGCTAAAACCTACAGTGCTGAGCACCTCAAATTTCACCTAAAACGATATGATGCTGAAGCTGTAATAAATGAGAGCAGGTAGATGGAACAGCATCAGCAGTACACCCTGTTGAAAAGTGCTTCAGCCCACTGTCCAATGTGATTATACTTAAAACAAGTAGCTTTCTATCTCCAAACACCCCAGCAGTGTATTTCCACTTGTTTGGTTATTTCCTCCCCTCTCCTAACTGTAAGCCTTTATAAACTCAAGGGCATCAGCTTCAAAAGCTTATACAATGTGAATACAGTCACAATCCAGCCCTAATTTCTAAGGAACTTTCAAAGGGGAGTGGCTGGGAAGGAGGGGGCCATGGGAAAATTAAAAAGGAAAGAATCAGGTGAAGGAAGGAAATAACCATTTGAGGGAAAACACAGATACTACATAAGCAATACATAAAAGTAGAAAAGAAGGAAGTTGTTATGGGATACTCAACCACAAAATAGTTTCTGAATTTGGAGTAGATGCACTGTTTTAGCAGAAAATTGAAGATATTTCTCAAATTTTGAATAGGAGCAGGGCAGTCATATCTTTTTTGTACAGAAAATCACCCAAATTTACTTATTGGGAGTAACAGGCACATAAATTGGTGTGGAGGTATTTACATGAGTGAGGCAACTTAAGTTTCAGACACTGCTTATGAAGCCAGAAGAACATAATGACTCTGCCTTCCTTAAATGGCTTTTTAGGTGCAAACCATTGTGACTTTGATTAAGAGAGAGAGTCTTGGAAATTCCCTAAAACTCCTACTTGGAAGTTTGTTGGTTGGGTTGGTTTATTTTGGGGTTTTTCAATTGTGAGTATTCCCTGGAGCTGCACAGCAAACACGTTTCTGGTAAAGTCAAACATCAAGGCAACTGCTCAGAAATGTAATCAAAAATACATCCAAGTAACTTCTTCCCATCAGGAGTCTAGAACTGTTGGGGTTAGAACAGAATTTCAATGTAAATACCCAAGTGCGGTATTAGAAGTCATGAATACTGGTCTTAGTCACTTCCAGAAAGAAAAGACAAAAATTTGCAAGCAAAGAACATCAGGGAAGAAATATTTAAGACGAAACCATGAGCAGCAGTCATTAGAACTCATTTAAGATGTAAGCCTAATGTCAGAGCTATGAAACAGACCCACCGCTGCTGCAGTAGAGACTCACATTCATACCTTTTGAGCTGTACTCTTTCATCTTCTTTAGTACTTCAGGCTGACTCATGCCTTGTTCCGGCAGTGCTTTGATATAATCCTTTTCATCTTTCAGGAAGGATAAACTGGAAGTGACATCATTCAAGGCTTCATCAATCTTCTTTTGAATCTACAAAGAAAGGAAAATACTATCAACAAAGGCACTGGACATATTATAAATAATTGTTGAATGCATACAAGATTGAACTCACTAGCCATATCCATACTATCGAGAGGAATAGACAGGAACTTTTTCATCTCTATGAGCAAAAAGCATAGCAGAGTTCATAGCCACACAGTTCAACTTCTCCTTCCTACCAACCTCTCCCTACAAAACCAAGCTGACTAGAACAGCGAACTGGCATGCACTAGTCTCTAAACCACCCTGGGAACTGCCTGTGGGAATGATAGCTGGTTTCAGCTGGGATAGAGTTAATTTTATTCCTAATAGCTGGTGCAGTGCTGTGTTTTGGCATTCATCTGAGAAAAATGCGGATAACACTGATTTTCAGTTGTTGCTAAGTAATGCTTACTCTGATCAAGGACTGTTGAGTCTCTCATGCTCTGCCAGTGAGAAGAGGCGCAAAAAGCTGGGAGGGAGCAGAGACAGGACACCACACATATTTAGAAACTATTGAAAATAAAAGCAATAAAGAAATCTCCACTACAGACACTGGAGATTTTTTTCTTCCTACCCCCACCTTATATTCAGGAGGCCCAGACTTCTTCTCACAACACATTCCAAAGTTGAGATTCTTCTTCCAGGCAACATAGGGATTGGGATATTATCAGATTTAAAGACTTTTGGACATTGGAATGCCTCAAAGTCAAGGCCTCCTGTAAGCAACTGAGAGGTTATCAGGTATCAGCCTATCAAAGAGCACGAAGAGCACACAGATAGGACACACCAGGAGTCCTCTGGCACAGGACAGCTTAACAGTTCTAGCTGTTGGAAGGTAAGTCTGAACAAAACAGGGATTGCATACAAGGGGCCCAGAACTTTTCTAACAGGCAGACAAAAATACAAGCAGAAGAGAACAATTCATTAATTTATCTGATCAAAGGCTGCTTAAGTCAGAAGGTGAAAGATGGAGCAACTGACAAGACATAAAGGGGGGATGCTAGTCCCTTCCAGAGGGCTGGAGGAAAAACTTGAGAATCACTTCCATGTCCACAGTGAAAAGAAAAAGTTCCTCTTTGCTACCCTCATTTGACAAAATTGCCTACAACAGATCTGACCCCCTGAAATCAATGTGTAAATATGGCAACACATCAAGCAGAAAGAAACACAATCAAGTATGATACCGACATTTACTAGGTAAACCAAGCTGTGCATTTCTCAATCATTAAATCATTAACATGCTAAAACCTGCTCATTTTGTAGTTTCAAGTTTTTATGCAAAAAAAAATTCCCTCTCTAAAACATTAAAGTTTGCCTCATTTTCACAATTACAAGAACTACCAGTATCCTTGAACTATAATCCTAACTATTGCTAATAGGTATCTGGGCTGTAAGCTAATCATAGCCAGTCATCTGATTAAAAAAATTGTCCTTCCATGTTGCACAACAAACACCTGGCTATCTCACACTTGCTCAAGAATAAGACAGTTCCAGAAACAACAAATTCAGTTCAATCCTGTCCCCTTCCTCCACCATTAAAATTATTTTCTAAAAATCAAACAAGAAAGAAATGTTACTGGAAAATTCTGTAACCACATTCACTGATTCTTTGTTTAAAAAAAAGTAGCATGCCTATTTAAAAGAGTGATCCTATGACAAAAAGATTAAGTAGAAATTATATCTTTCACTAAACCAGGTGGCAGCAGAAGACCTTCTAGATCTATATCCTCAGATCACTGCAATCACAGTAACATGACAACAAAGATGAACAGAACTCTAAGTTCTCTGAGAAAGTTAAGCAGGCTGAAACAAGAACCTGGGATAATATTAAGAGAAGTGGTTCAAATACTCACTATAGCCCCAACAAATGGCATTTTTCTCAGTAGTTTAAAGAACTGTTTTTTAGTTCGGGATGCTAAACCTGAAAAACAAAGAGTCAGAAATTAACCTAAGATGACTGATGAAACAAACAAAACAGAAAAACAAACATTCAGAGCACAATACTTCAGATACAGCCCATGACACAGGCTCAGTATTTCTGATCCAAGCTAAAATAACACAGGGATTAAGGGAACCTGGTGAGACAGATGAGTATATCAAAGAGCAATGTTCAGAAGTGGACCATGCTAAAGAAACATCTGGCTTGCAGAACAGTAGCCACCTATGGGACTCAATAATTTGACTCAGTTTTTTTACTAACAAGGGAATTTACACCCACATGTGGAATTTTACAGGAAAGAGACAGATTTTACAATTTGCTAAAGTGAAGTTCTCTAGCAAAAAAGGAAAACACTGGTTGAAGTTACTTTCTGCCTCTTCAAACGAGAATAGTACTGTAGCACAAAACCACTCAGCAACATGAGGGTCCCAGAACAAAGGAGGAAACAGTACTTCAGCCATAATGTGACAAGGATTTGGCTGGTGGCTGGCCATCCAATATTGCAAACACATGATGCAATGGGAGGCAACTCCAGGGAAGGGGACAGACAAAGGGAAGAGCAGAAATTCCACCACAGTCCACAAACTAGAATGACAGAAGCCATTGATGACAAACACCAGCAAATTCCTGGGGTAGCTCAAAAGGCAGGAATGAAATCAGGATGACACAGATGCTTTATAGCCACCAAAAATGCATTTTGAGTCCTACAAGCATTTCAATTGAGCAGCAGCAGTTACAGGATGCTTACACAAAGAAATAAGTAAGCAAACTTTAAAAATTGACCATTTTAGGACATTGCAATTTTATCCACATTTCCCCCACACGCTTCATATATATTTCTAAATGCTACATAAGAACAGTAATTGCAGTGTGGCACATTCTGTAGCAAATACTCATTAACATTCTGACAGTAACATTTCTACTGCATATTTCAGTGTGCACAGTTATAATGAGAATTTCCACAGTGAGAAGACTGCAAACTCTTGAAAAATTCAGACAATCTGATCTTATAACAGCTAGTCAATACTTTAAAAATACTGCGCAGCAGTACAAATACTAGCCAAGAAGTTAACTTAGTCCTGTACTGAGCAAAAACTTCATACCATTTTGTCTCTTTCATAGATTTTCCCACTATTCAGTTACTCCCATCCTTAAAGTTAAAAAGGCTAGTTAAGGAACAGAGAGGCACAGGAGTAAATATCAAGTTAAAAACTTCTATTTTTAACAAACTGCTATCAGACTGTAACCCTTACGCCTGCAAGAACTGAAAGGCACCATGTTCTCCTCTGAGGGCAAAGTAGTTATCTCTGACCATCACAGAGCCAGAGAAAACTAGGCCCATCAAAAGAGATCACATTGAAGAGCTGTCAATATCAGAAATCACTCAAAACAAGAAAATGCTCCAGGGATGTGAAGAATCCACACAACACCACCAGATGCAATTATCTTGTAGATCCTGAGAATGAAGCATGCCTCCAACACTAAATCAAAACCAGATCTTCTCCTCCAACAGGAAGGGAAACAGTCAAGAGCAAGAGTTATCTAGACACTTTGTACTTATGACTTCTAGACACTTTGTATGTACGATTAAGTTAACAAGAACCCAGCTCTCATAAATTCCCTGGGTTTGGAGCAAGAAGAAAGTGTTGCAACAAGTAAATGGCTTAGCCAAATGCAAAAGGAAGACAAGAGGAAGGGAAGGAGATGCAGGCACACGCCAGGCTGGCCTACCACACCCCCTAAAGGAATGGGGGTGTTTCATTGATCAGACAGGCCTTGACCTTAATTTGGAAGAGGGTTTTGTTGATGCTAGTTGACAGCAGAAGGTCTGTTTTAACAAGTGTTTGGCCTTGTTCCACCTTCTTTCCTTCCACTACTTAGGAACAACTCTATTCCCCCTCTTACTTCCCTCCAAACATAACACCCTATTTCAAATACTTACTCTCAGACTGGAAGAGAAAGCCATGCAGCCATACACTTATAAGCGTAGAAGAAAGCGTCAACCCAATCAGTTGCCAGGGTTCAAATCCATCACACTGGGCATTCACAAAGCCTGTTGCTTTCTCCCAGTACATCTGGAGGATTTCCTTGTATGGAATAAGGGCATCCTGTGTAAAGGAAAATGAGAGTGATACTGAGAAAAGTTCAAATGCACACAAACAGGGCATCAAAAAGGTCTGTGAGTCTACCATCAATTAAAGAGGTGCTCTTCTGTATGCAGACCCCATGCTTTCCTTAATTCCTGTAAACAGAACAGGTTAGGAGATAGTTGTCACTCACTTCCAGTCAAGAGCCACTGATAAAAATACACTTCTCGAGGATTTCCTATATTCAGAGAGAAATGCAAAGGGCAGACAAGAAAAATGCAAGCTTCACAGTCCTAAGACTCATCACCAGATCTTACCATGACAAAAAGCAGCAACCGTGTGAATGTTTTTTTTCCAAAGAATTATCAGGTGGTAGGTGAAGGCTTAACTACTGCAATACACCAGTCAGAAAGCAGCCGCCATTCATCAGGTATCACCAAAACAGGTCTGTTACCTACCTAGGGCTGGATTCTTAAAGATAGAATTACTCAGCAACTCCTCAAGGTTAAGACCTAATTATTACATTCCATACAAAGGGAAGACCAAAGAGACAAACACTGCTGCTGCCAAAAAAAAAAAAAAAATAAAAATAAATAACACCAACAGAAGACTGATGCAACAGAAATCACAACGTCAAACTTGCAATTACAGTCGGGACAGAGCCTAAGGGTGCTCAGGCATTGGAACAGGCTACCCAGGGCAGTGCTGGAGTTATCGTCCCTGGAAGTGTTCACACACTGTGTAGACGAGGCCCTTAGTGCCATGGGTTAGTGGTGGCCTTGGGAGTGCTGGGGTAAGGGTTGGACTGGATGATCTTAAAGGTCTTTTCCAACCTGGTTGATTCTATGATTCTACAATAGCTTCAAAGCACACTCTCTTGAGTCTCAGAACAGAGCATAAGGGGAAAAAAAAAAAAAGCTACTTCCCCCAAAATGGGGGTCTTCAGTGCAATTCTCTGAAAAAAGTTTTCTACAAAGAACACAACCTTATTTGGAGCAATGACCAAAAATAAGTATTGGGGTTGCTGCATTTTACAGACAAAAGCTTGTCCATGTTACTTCCCTTTTTTTAAAGCTCTTCCAGCCATCCCCAGAGCACTGTTCCAAACCCTTCTTCCCTTTTAACCTACCATCAAGCCTAGCTTTGCTGAGAAACTTTCTGAGGGGGATCTCCGATACTACAAAGTTTCACCCTCCAAATGTCACAGAAAGTACATGGGGTCTTCTCAAAAGATTTGTTAATAAACCATGGAAGGAATACACCCTTGAGACCTATGTTGTCACACTCTTGGTGGGGTTAGAGCAACTTGCAAAGTCTGCTATAAATAAATCACTAAATTAAAAGCTGCTAAAACTTTCCTTCTCAGGGCCTTTTACAGATTTCACATTTTTGTTGTTTGTTTTGTTTTTAAGGTCACCTTTAGAGGTGCCATGTAATTCGAATACAACTGGAGAGGCTACAAACAGCCTTAAAAAAAGGCCAAGTTCTTCCGAACAATCAACAGGGTAAGGCAGGATTCCTTACAAAACCGCAACACTAATGAATATTCACTACTTTTGAAAAGATGTAAAATGCATATAGTGTGAGAAAGTTTAAAAATATTTAAGCAATCCAAGCATAAAGCTAAAAAATGCCAGCAAAACAACAGTGTCAACCCATCAGAGAGGATTAGTATCACCCACACCCCAGCACAGGCTGAAGAGACATAGACTGAACGGAGCAAAACCAGGTCTGTTCCTGAGAAGCAGCACTCAGCTATGAGAAGCCAAATTAGCACCCATCCACTTGGCAAAGGGCAATTTAAGAATACACACCAGCTACTTCAGCCTTGAAAACAAGGCAGCCACATAAACCACTGCAATTAGGCAATGTCCTAGCTAATTCCAGTACTTCAATCCAATCACCACAAAGCTGATCTAACCCTAGAATTTAAGGGAAGAGCTACCTTTTCCAGCTAACCAGAGACGGTACTTAAGTTTCATCGAGTTTGCACAATCTTCTCTGAAAAATCCCTGGAAAGGAGTGTTTAACCAACAACAACTTTGGTTCACTGCACAGAAGCTAATGCCAGGATATCATTCAGCACTTAAAGGATGGAAACTAGTGTGTCTCAATAGCTATTCTCAACTGATGGCAAGAAAATGCTGCAGCAAATATTAAGTGGGTTGTGCTTTCTTTTTTTTTCCTGAAGGTGGAGGATACTATAAGATATAACCTCAAAATCAAAATGGAACACGACCTTCTAAACAGCAGTCACTTAAGTCAATGGCCAAGTTACAATACAATAAATAAATCTGGCAACAGATTGATCTCAGTCACAGAGAAAGCTCTAGACAGAAGACCCTAGCCAACTACAGACTTTGTTGTTAAATCACACAATCCCCACTGAAATCACTGCACTCTTCAGCACACCATCTCTCTACTAAGACAGGAGTTAAAAATAAACTTGTTTTTCTAGATACAACCAATACCAGTGGCACATCTTACATCCTGTCACAGGTATAAGCAAACCCACCAGAAAGGCCCTCCTGTTCTTTCTTTCCCAAGAGTACATCAAAGCAGTGCTGTGGTCTGTAAATTCAGGCTGCCTGACTGTGAACTTCAGGTGACCCCATGCAGATGGCACATCTGTGTAATCCCATCGTGCTTCTGCATGAAAATACATTCTCAGCCACATTACCAGCAAAAAAGCCTCAGATGCATAAAGACATCATGGATGAATGAGCAATATCCACCTTTCTGCTCTTAGCCCACCACATACAAGGCACTGTGCCTCTGCCTCCACTCACTTTTCCATTACTGAGATGCAAGACAAAGTATATTACCTTAAGTCTACCTCAAGCAAGAAGCATGCACACCAGCACTGACATACAGTAGCTTTGTGGTACCTCCAAGTTTTTGAACAAGAGAAGATCTTCATTATGTTAGTCCTAAGCCATTGAAGAAATTCTTTGCCCTTCTTGCTTTAAAAAACAATGAGAACACAAAGAATACATTTTGACAGAATAAAGTTTTCTCTGTACTTCTCACTTTCTCCTTCTTCAGCCTTCTCATACAAGAGTCTGAAGGATGAGATTGACCAATTTAAGAGGATACTAAAAAGGAGGGACTAATTAAAAAAAAAAAAAAGACAAATTAGAAAAAATAAATTACCTGGAAGACCATACCAATAGGTGAAATACAGTTTCTCAGCTTCCTGGCTAACTATGCACTCTCTTTTTAAAGTGTCTCTTTGTCCCAAAGTATCCAGCAAGATATGGAGACCGCTACCTTCTGAATTACTAACGTAATCCTAGAGAAACTAAAGGACATTTATAAGGCTGCTTGTGAATGTATTCTGGTTTCATTACATCCAACAACATGTGATTTGCAGCCTCACTGCTGCGGCCCAACACCACTTCCTTCTTTTAAAGCTTATGTTTAGCCAAGGCTTTAAAAGCTGAACAGCCCTAGAGGAGCTGCTCATAACAGAGTAAAAAACAGGTGGATTTTTTTTTTAATCAACTTCAGCCAAAAGAAACATTCATCACTTGCAGTAAGATGCTCTTTCAGCAATGCAGGATTACACCATTCATTTGCCCCTGCTATTACCGCTTTCCAGATGGACTAAAGAAAACAAGCTGGCCTGACTTCATTAGGGACTGTAGTGAGAGGACAAGAGGTAATGGATTCAAACTTAAACAGGGGAAGTTTAGATTGGCTATAAGGAAGAAATTCTTTCCTGTAAGGGTGGTGAGGCACTGGAATGGGTTGCCCAGG
>JARCZZ010045107.1:7506-25859 GCA_030323915.1 Brotogeris chrysoptera
ATACCTTAGTTACTAAACTGTTCTTATCTCAACCTGTGGAAGTTGCATTCTTTTGATTCTCCTCCCCATCCCCCCAGAACTGGGGGAAGAAAGAGGGGAATGAGTGAGTGAGAAAACTGCGGGGGGGGTGGGGGGGTGGGTTAGAGACTTAAACCACGACAGCTAATAAATTTCATCTTGCAACTGGAATAGATAGGAAAATACATGTAGAGAGCTATGCAGCTGAGCTCAGTTTAAAAGCTGTCTTCTAAGTAATTTGATTGTGTAAGATGGTGTTCTCACAGTCTGAGACAGTCAGAGCTTTTTACTTTTACTAAACTTTAGTGATATTTTTTGCAAGTTAGCAACATATATTAATGATTCTGCACAAGCAGCGTGATGGATTTTCCAGGTCTGTCAGAATTCTTCCATTTTATTCCCACTTTCTTAGGCGTTAACCATTATGTCATTTCAAGCAATCCCCCTGGTGACATACAGAATTATTCTGGTGAATTTTCTGTCCTTCCACTGCCATATGTTCATAACAAATTGTTTTACATGGGCAATTGAATCTTACAAAGCAAGAAAATCTAAATGTACGAGAACATTTCTACAGAAAAAAAACCCAGTTGATTTCCTGGAACTCTTCACCCTATTTTCAACCTTCTCACTCTTTTTTCTATTTTTTTTCTTGCTTCATGTGAATGAAAAATTCAGAAATTATTTTTAAAATCCTCTTTTCCATTTTGAGTTTGTCACGATAGTTTTATGTTCTATCATTTATTTTTAAGATTAAATTTGTTAATCTCTATACTTTTTTTCTCTTTACTATACACACAGATAACTCTCATTACGGGAAAACTGCAGATGCCATAATGACAGAAATGTCTCTCTCCTCATATGCTTTCTGTAATATGAAATGCAGGAAATACAGTTTACTGTGTTTGCAAAAGGCACAAGGCTCTAAACTAGACATAACTGTTAATGAAAACTGCTACAATGCAGACTGAAAGACTGAGACCATATGCATAACCATAGATAACAGACAAATGCAAGTACACAGTCTTTGCAATTTGTTAGTTTCGACTATCAGGAGTCAGTCCTGTAAATAAAATTTGCCTTGTTTAGTCTCTACATCATTGCAAAAACATGTGCAAGAGCTCCCAAGTTTCATTTAAGTGTGATAGTTCACTTTATTTCTGTCCGAACCACTAGAGTTTCCGTTCTCCACTGTCTTGCTGAGTGTCTCCACAGCTCAAGCAGCATCAGTAATGTGGAAGATAAGGAAAAGTATGCTTGCTGTTCTCCACATGAATACATGCTTATATCCTCAGCACGAATAAAGCAGGAGAAACTACAGCAAATTAAAAATGGTCTTAGAACAAGCCACCAGAATTAGCCAGAATTAACCAAATAAGCAGCATGCTTCACATAGCAATAGAATAGCCTTGTACAACTATGATTTCTTCTGAAGAAAAGTGTTCATCCTTCATAGACAATTTGCAAATGGTGATAAACCTCCATTCACTGTGTTGTGGTTTAAGCCCCTCATGCAGTTCGCTCACGCACTCCCCCCTCTTTCTTCCCCCAGTCCTGGGGGGATGGGGAGGAGAATAGAAAGAATGTAACTCCCATGGGTTGAGATAAGAACAGCCCAGGATCAAAGGTATAACACAAATCACTACTGCTACCACCAATAATAATAAAGACAAGGCAAATACAAGGAAAGACAATACAACTGCTCACCACCCAATACCAAGCTCGACCTAGCAGCGAACCACCCTCTTCCAGGTCCCTGCCCTCATTTTTTTTACCTCCTGGGCATGATGTGCTGTGGTATGGAGTACCTCTTTGGTCAGTTTGGATCAGGTGCCCTGTCTCTGCTTCTTCCCAGCTTCCCCTCCTCCCTGGCAGAGCATGAGACTCAGAAAGTCCTTGGTCAGATCAGAACATTCAAAGCAGTAACTGAAAACATGGGTGTTATCAGTGCTGTTCCCAGGCTGAAAGTCAAAACCACAGTGCTGCACCAGCCACTAGAAGGAGAAAAATCACTGCTACTGCTGAACCCAGGACACACTGTAGCCAGATTGCTGTCAAATACTCCCCTTTCTTACATTCTTCCCTTTAATTCAGCATTTGTTGAAATTGTCCTTCATAGAAGTAGTATTTTTGAAAATAACTTTTACCATATTATATGGTAATTTTTTCTTCCATTTCAAGAGTGGATTTTTTTAAAGACTGTAGATATGTTTACTGACACCAAAAATCATATGGAATCTCTAGACATCTATCCTCTGTTCATGGATCTCTTCCCAGCTCCCTGGATTACACTAGAGTTTAACAACAGCTGTAGAACTAAAGAGCCTGTTCTTCTAGTTTAACAAGTTTAATGTGAGATTATCCGCTCTTTTATTTCACTGAATCAAGATAATTTCTGTATGTGGCGCTAATGATACTTTTGGAGGTGGCTGAAACCAAATTGTATTTGATTTTGTTACTTGAACTAAAATGGCATGTCCAACAAACCAGAAATTTCATGATCTATGAATTGAAATCTGGATTTAATGTTCTCAGCCCATTTTCTGATTAGATAATGAAAAGCACAGAGAGTTAGGTTTAACACTATTCCTTATGTCTCCATTTTACTCCATAATCTGTAATTTCACGCTGTACTATATCATACCATACTGTGTCATATCACACCACTCCTCACCGCACCACATCACACCACACTACACTGCACTATGCTACACTACACTACACTAGACTACACTATACAAACTATCTCTTAAAAATATAAACTACTATCCAACTATAAAAGGCTTGGCTTTTCCTTGCTAAACCAGTAGACTCACTAAGTTGTTTTACCAGAAGCATGTGATGGTGTATGTCTACACAGATGAGTGATGACAGTGTCTGCATTTACAAGGCATGTGTGTAATCAATCACACACGGATTTCCATCACACACTAATTTTTCAACCACAGGGTCACCTCAGCACAAGCAGATTCAAGCTTCTCCTACAGTCAAGTTGCAGCGTAGACTGTAATCCCACTGGTCACCGTAGGACCTCAAGATGCAAAGTATCATACCCAGTAGCACTGCTGTTTACACAGTCCTTACAAACAGATGAGCCATGGTAGTTCTTGTTTTAGTTTTCTATCTGTATTTTTGTCTAGTGTTGCCCTTACACTAGTAAAAGCCATAAAATGCAAAGGTCTCATAGCACTGCTTATTGCTTACCTATTCTAATGTTACCTATACACCATCTCAGACTCAACTTAACAGGAACCAGCTGTGTCGGAGCATAGTGATAACTTGGCTGTCAGTAGTTCCCTGCAGAGCACTGAGCCATTGATGTACTCCCAATCAATTCCTACACAGTTACAGTTCAATGAGCTATTTAAAGAAAAAACATGACTGTGTAAAGCAAGAGGGATATTCAAAGAGAAAAACATATTGGGAAATAGAGAACTAAAAACAAGTCGAAACTTAAAATACTAGAGATAGACCTGGCACAGAGAAAGTGTGGAAAAAGAGGGAATAAAAAACCACTGTGTGAAACCCACAAAACTTTGTGGTGGGAATATTCAGAAAAATTAGACATTCACATCAGTGGAATTATTTGATATTTTTAATTACTTTAATGTGGAAAAGCACTTAAATTATTTACTATAGTTTCTAATTTGTCTGCCTATGCAGATGTACTAAACTTAACTAACCAGGATAAGTGAAGTGGTCAGAAAAACCATACACTAAATTTCCGTGACTAAAATAATAGGGCTAATCTTTCTAGTAAGGACTTCTGTTATTATTTTAATGAATATATTATAGGTGTAGTGTGTCCTGGTGTTTACTGAGCTGAAATATATCATTCAGCCAAAAGAAACACAAAATACAAGAGATATACATATGTATTATTAAAATCTCTGTTGATTGTTTCTATTCAATAAAAACATACCATGCAGTTAACTTCTTGTCCTTGGACTGTTTTGTAGCATATATCTTAAGCATGTATTTTTAAATTATTCACAGAATCAAAATATATTTTCAAAACATGCATTACTGGAATGATTTCCACTCTCTTAATACGATTTCCATGGTTACTTAGAAAAGCAAATCAAAGCCAGGCTTTTTGGTCAAAATACAATGCCTAGAAATAAAAATATAATATGATTTTCAAACAAAAATGGAAACAATTCTTTTTTTCTTATGTAAACTGAAATCCATTTTAATTTACTAAGAATGTTCATGGGATAATATTTCACTCTTCTTTCATTTCCTCCTTATGTTAACACTTACAAGTATTTAATTTAACCAGCTGCATAATTACAAATCTAAGCAGTTTAGCAATTTCTTCTGACGAAACCAGTGAACAGACTTTCAGGAACTGTTCTTACAGATGATAGTGAAATTCTAACTTCCCAGCACCAAAAGGTAATAACACACAACACACATTTTTGTTGACACAAAGAGAAACAGCATGAAGAGCTGAAGATGGAAAGCAAAAATATATTGCAAAGTTGCAGCTGAAATGAACATGTCTTAAACATCCATGGGGTTTTGAACTGTTTTTTAAAAAAATATCCAAATGGTAGCAACTGCAAGTCACAGCCTTTTCAAAACATTCTGGTTCCAGTTTGAAGAGGTTTCGACGGCAGTGCTAAAAGAAAGGATGAGAGTTCAAGGCTCTTAATACTGTTGCTTATGGGGAAAAAAGCATTCTCTTCCAGAAAACGATAGTTTAACAGAACCCATTCTATATACGCTAAAATAGAGCCAAAGTTCAATTTAAAGTGCTGTTGCACACTTTACCAAAGCTCTTGACTTCACGATTTTTTTCTTAACTGGGCTTACAAATCCTGTATCTGTTGACCTTCAGAACATGGTACAAGGCCATTTATTCTCTCAGCTTTTTGCTTTTGTGTGTGTCTGAACAAGGTGAGGAAAGAAGAAGGAAGAATAGTCTGGCAAAGTCACTGGTGTTTAAGCAACGACGTGGACAAAAACCATTCAGCTGAAACTGCTGGAGAAAGACAGATAGGCAGAATGGAATTAGTCAAATTCTGTTAGTAAGGCTACCATAAAATGGGCTATTTTTTTTCTGATTTCTACTTATTTGTATCAAGTATGCAGTAACAATACTGCCTATATTTGGAAGGAAAGAACAAAATTCCATTCCTGACTGCAGCTGGAATTTAAAGTCTTCAGTTTCTATAGCTGGTTTGAACTGCTGCTTATGAAGGGAAATGGTTGTAGTACATTTGAAAAAATATTAACCATTATAAATTGATTGACCTAGTATCTTGCTAATGCAGTTAGACATAGAAGCATGACTGAAGCATTCCGTATTAGTATCAATTAGATTTCTTTGCTTCAGTCAAACCCTCTGAAACCTCTAGAGAATATTCTTCATCTAATACATAGACCTTCCTCAAAATCATGATCTTGAATTTCAATTGCCTTTAAAATAAGAGATTAATAGCTCAAAATTGCTTTAAGAATACTGGAGGCATACAGTATAAAATCAAGCACCAGATTTATGACAGGGCTTTGCTTTGAATGTGACTGCTGTTTGAAAGGGCTACAGGCTTCTATATTGTGTTCAATCATGTCAAATAGTGGTTTAAAAACTCACTGCTTTTATACCTGCTATGAAAATGGAATTAAACATGAAATATCTATAATTATGCCAAATACATAAAACGTGTTTGAGTATTCTCATGTATTGTCAGGGAATATTCATGTTGATGCAAAGACTGAAGGAAGAAAAAATATTTTATCGTCTTAAATTACAATAACATTTTCACTTATAGTCATTTGACTCTGGCTGTCTCTTGAGGTTCTTCCTGGAGGCTGAGTCACATTTCAAAATAAAATCAGGCTTCCTATAGAACACATGTTTCAAAGAACCTACTTTTTTGTGATCCTATGGTTTTCAGACCATAACATGGATTGTAACACCTAGAATTTTGCAGGCTTAAACTGTTTTTAAAAGATATGCAGATGCATATTACACATACTTGGCCTTTTAGTGGGCAGTATGTGAATTTGAATTGCTCAAAGGTGGCATCTTCTATTGAGAAAGTTGTATTCCTTTAAAGCACATAAACAATTAAGAAAGGAAAAAAGAAGCAATGTGAATTATTAGTATTGTAGTTCTTTCATTGACATCATAAATGGCTTCTTTGAATGTTTTGATCTTGTTTTGACATAGAAATCTTACTACACATTGACATATTTTTCTGTTTTCAGTTTCTTTGTGTAATATTCTTTGTGTGCCAAATCATGGTAAAAGGTTGACGTTATAAAAGCTCAAGTTTTGTATCTTGTCTTGCTCCTACCTATCCATATCCATGAGGGTCTGATCCTACAGATGCTTACAAATAGAACTTTTCTATGTTATTCTTTGAGAATGTCTCAAATATGTAAATTTAAGTGACTGGTGATTGAAACCTGAGCTTGTATTAACAAAAAAAATTTAGCTTCAAATTTTTGAGACATGGACTCATCCTAATGCTCTAAATGAATCACTTGTTACATATACTAGGTTTGTAATTAAAAACATTTTTACACAAGAAATTTGTTCCCTTAGGTATTTATTTTATGGAACACCACCATATTTCTGAATTGTGGAAGAAGGAGTGATAATTTGGCAAAGTCTTGGTATTCAGTCTTGAAATACTGAAGCTTTACCAGGAAGATAACTGGTTTATAGCCATCTTGATAATTTTTATATATTCCCACAGTATCTGATACATTCATGGATGCACATCCCCCATTTAGAGCAGTACTGCACTAGCCCCTGATACTTCACTGTTTACAGTGAAGTGGTGTGGTATCTGGATTTCCAAATATTTTCAAAGTTATACTATGGAGTCACACAAACCTTGCCAGGAAAGAGCCTCTGGGGACCCAAATTCCCATGTGGAGTAGGATTACCATCAATAGTGTTTCGTGTTAGTCACGGTTTCTCTAGTTGAAAACCTAGATACTTCACTATCTCCCTAGGTAAACTTAGTGAATAAGCCACCATTGCCCTTTGGTTTTTCTATTTGCTGCTACAAATAAGAGCTTGGTTCTCTCATTGGGAACTTTCTGGATAGTGGTAAAAAGCTATTACATTTTTCCTCAGCCCTTACTTTACCAGGTTAGTCCAGATGCGTAAATCCTTCACCCCAGAGGCCCTTAGCCATGTTGGCAGCCCTCGTCTGGATTTTCTCAATTTTCCAAAAGACCTCTTCAGCTGGGAGCCCTGAAAGTGGATACAGTATTCCAGGAGTGGCCTCTTTGGTGCTGAGCAGAGAACAACACCTACTTTTAGTCTGTTAGCTACGCTCCTTCTCATGTAGTCCAGTGTGCAGTTTTCCTTATTCATGCAATTTACCATCTATTACCATGCAAATCCTTCTTGTCCTTTAGTAGCTGCAGATGGGGGTCCAGAGGAATATCCAACAATTCCTCTAAAATCCATATTTTATGCCTATTCTAAAGAAATCAGCTAAATACTGCCTCCCTAGGAAAAGTATGAAAGATAGTGATTGAGGTTAATTTATAATTTGTGTTAAAATAATGGCCTTATAAAGCTTAAGTCCAAGGGGACTAATAGATCATTTGGACTGACCTCTTGTGTGTCATAGGCTAATAATTTTCACTCAGTGATATACTCTAGCCACTATCACAGAAGTCTTCTTGTTAACAGGATTGCTCTCTCAGGTTGATGAAGAAGGGTAAAATCAAGCCACACTTACACCCAGGAAGAGAAGAAAAAAAGAAAGAAACTAGGAAGAAAAGCAAAGTTCATCACTGAGGAAATTAGAGAGGTCTTGCAAGTAGAGAGTGAAAACACCTGCTGAGAGGAACTTGGAGACTTTTCCTTTTCTTGCGCTTCCTGTAAGGACAGAGGATTGAGTCTTCTTCAGAGAGAGGGTAAAAGAGAAACCCACAAGGTCAAAAAGCTGAAAACCAGAAACTATGAGTGGGAAGCTCACTGGTTGCTGAAGAATGGAAAAGGAGTAATTATCCCTGCTTGCTGTGATACTGGGTATGAGACAAAAAAAAATTTATTCATCTGAAGCTTAAATTCTAATTATAATGAACAATTTCTTATACCACTGAAAAGAAATGAAGGAATTGTGTGTTAGTTCATTAAAAGTACAGCAAGAAAACAGGGTCAAAAATCAAGGTGAAATTCTATACAGAATTAAAAAGGGTATTTCTAGAAACAGCACTGTTTTCCTTGTTCTTATTAGAATAGCTTTGTTTCCAGAAATAGGTACTTTTATCATCGCAGTGTGGTAGAATGCCCTTGGGAAAAGGCCAATTGTAGAACTGTGAAGTGTTAGGACTGAAAGGGAAGCTTCATTTAAAATGGACTCATGTAAATTAAAGCCTGTACTTAGCTTATAAATATAACTTTTTATACCCCTAAACTGAATCACTACTTGGTGCAAAAGACAGATAAGCACGTAGGACGGGCCATCAGAGGTGACAAAATAAATGTCAGATGTCTGTTTCCCCAAACCAGTTTTGTGAAATAAACTTTCATCGTTATCTTAGATGACTAAATTTAATGTGAAATTTTTCCCCTATTTAAGTTATGTGGTACATAATAACATACAGCTGCCATGTGATATTATTAGTTGCTTAAGATCAAATCTCATAATTGCTAGAAACTGCGCTGAGTATATGAGATGGTCTTACAGTCAGCACATTTTGAAAACAATAAATTACACTAAAAGGTCAAATTTGTGACCTTTTAAGAGATTTCAGTTTTGTTGGAATAATTGTATTTTGTTCTTAAAATATTCCTTCTTTCCATAGTCTAACTATAAGCATACTTGCCAGAACATATATCTCTGTTTACTTACAGATACATGTAACTTTAAGTGTGAAATCATAAAATAATTTGACTCAATTACTTATTTTTACACACGGACAGATCAGTCTGCCTTTTCTAAGACACTGTAAGTCCTCACAACCAGTCCTGGCAATGCTTTGATTTTCACTGATGCACAGCTGCCTTTAAAAAGTTATCTTGATGCAATATGACAGGTACGAAAGCATGAAGGGACAGGTTCCAATAGTGATTCTCTGAAATTTTAAAGCTCAAAAGAGAGAGAGAGCTCTATGATTCAGGGCTGATAGAGGCTGGATGTTGTATCCTGTGACTCTACAGCTACATGCAAATGTGGATAATGACCAGCGTTAGATTCCTGGTTAACTGCTGTCCCCTGTTAATGAAATTACATACTGAAAACAAATAAAACCACTTTGACGTAGAAAGCAAAAGTTACACACACTGAAAGACATGACAAACCTTCCAAGTATTCTCAACTGAAGAAGAACTACTTAGTGATTAAAAGAATTAATATTTGTCATAGGATTCCTTAAAGGCTGAACTTGAGGATTCTGCACCCCAAACTCAATGAGATAACGAATGTTTGAATGCTGTTATCACTCAAAGAGTGGCCAAAAAAATACAGGTATTAGTCCCATTCACTTGTGTATAAAATGAGTGACAATATGCATATGTAAGTGAATGATAAGGTTCAGAGTATAAGCTTTTCCCACTGTATATATGGGTTTATGTCTAAAAAATGCTTCATAGGTAAAGAGAGAAAAGTAGGAAAGCAGATGAAGCCTCTAGGTTTTGTTTCAGTAAATGACACATGCATTTCTCCTCCTTCTGCTACCTGTATTTGTTTCAGATGGTAAGCAAGTCATCTGTTTTGGGTTGTAAGTAAATAGTTCAGTACATTTTTTAATTGGTGTCAAGAATTTAAGGCAAGAGACTGCAATTTCAGGCAACAGACTGAAAGGGTGATCTATTTGTTTGTTAGAGTGATTGATAAAAAATGAGATTTCTGAACTTCTCTAGACTGTGGATTTATATGATTGGCTGTGGTTCTAACTGTACTGTTGAAAGCTGATTATGACTGATAGCTGACAATAACATCAGAAAATGTGTCCTAGTGGCCACAATCAGCTAAGAAATCTTTCTTGCATGAATCATGCTAATGAGGGTAAACTTGAATTTGTACGTTTTCCATATTTAGTGATGTCAGAATAAACAACCAAAGAATCCCCCAGCCCTTGCCAAACACTTTTTTCCTCTTGATAAACGCATAACAAGTCTGTTTCAGAATTCTGTTTCTGAAGCACTGATTCATAGACTTTCCAAACTTTGGAAAATTTCTGAGAAATGCTAAAATAAGTCAAACCAAACATTTTAAAAATACTATGTTATGTAGGTCTTGAAGTAACAAAAGATACTTTAACCCATCTCATTGTTACTATGTTATGTTTCTTCAAGGACTGCCTCTAAACAACTGTATGTCTTCAATAGCTTTAGAAGACACCTGATTTCTTAACATCAACTTGAAAAATTAAAAAAACAATGCCTATCATTTTCTTTAGCCATAAAATTTTCACTTTTATTCCATAACAAATGAAAAATAATCAAAGAAATACTAACCTATCTCTGAGCTTTGGCTCAGTATTAGTGACAGCAAAGTTTTAACATCCCAGACCCCAGAAATTCATAGTCTGAACTGAACTACCAGTAACATTGTTTGAGAACTATGCGTGAGATTTGAATAAAAAATCAGTGAACCCATGACAAGGGCAGAGCATCAGCGAATCTCCTTTATTTATGTAACCATTGCACAGGAAAATTTCTGATAGCATTTCTATTTATACCTTTACAATAAAAAACATTCTTGGACTCAAGTATATAAACTTGTAGACCTGCAAAATCAAACATAACAAAGCAGTATGTTTTACACACAGCAAAGTTATTTTTGGCCAAGCATCTACTTTTAACCCTTTCTTAATTTTTTATTTGTTTCCTTCTGGATCTCTGCACTGTTGAAATCATGACAACTAATTCAGCTGACATTACAGATGGAGACAAACAAACCAAGTTATTTTAACATTCTAGTATTTCTCTGAAATATTTCTGATAGGATCACAATAACGTACATCAATACATATACAAAATACATGACTGTGTGGGGTGCTAGAAAGGTTTTCCTGGCATGAGTATGTACTGACCTGCATAATTCATGAATGGTGAAGAATAGGGCCATCATATGCAGCCAGATGGGGACAGCATTGAATACTACCAAACTTCTTAATGTATCTGTAGCAATCTTAGCTTTTCAGAGAATCAAATAGATTTTATTCAAACTTTAGAAAGTACAAGGTCAACCAGATTATTAAAATGAATATATAATAAACAGACAGATTCTTGCCCCGTACTGAAATTCATACAAAACTTCATTGGACTAAGTGATAGGTCCAGTTGTGTAAGAAAATGTCAGCATTTGGCCCTCTGCCACAAGTAATTCTATAAACATCTCTATTATTTCTCCAAAGGCTGCCAGGGCAGTTACAATACAGTGCCAAACAATCCACATTTTCCACTTCATGTTGTGCACCAGATGTTGACACTTTTACAGACACCAAGTACCCTTTATTCCGTAAGGGTATAGTTTCACGGCAATGTGGTCCTTAGCGTTCTTTCCTGTTGTGCATCTATTTACTCCAGATAATGTCTAAAGAATCGAAATTGCTAATTAACTTCTCAGATAACAAATTGCTGTATTTCGGTGGTGGCAACTGAAGGGTCTGCCTGTATTAAGGCACCAGTAACACACCAGTAAAAAACGTAAGCTGATTACTGTGTTTAAGAGGACATGGTCAGGCTATATGTCACCTTAATGTACCTTTACATTCTAGTAAGATAAAGGTGGTTATTTGAAAACAGTTTGGGGATCAACTACACCAGTTCAGTTGTCACCCCAAAGTGTTTGTCTGCCAACAGGTGTGGTCTAATTCAGCATCAAGTAATAAACTATGTTAAATTAACCTGTTTAGAAGTCTGAATTTTGCATCATGCTAATGAACTGATTATTACAGATATACATATATAGTGACAGACCCATCCTAGGCTGAAGAATGTCAAATTGATACTACAGATAGGAGGGAGGTTTACACTTTGTTTAAAAAAAGAGTGTTATTTACTAACTGGTTAAGTGCAGTGCATGCTGGGAAAAGAGATATCTACTTACTGGTCTTGTTCAACATCTTTGTCGGTGACGCTGACAGTAGGATTGAATGCACCCTCAGCAAGTTTGCTGATGACACCAAGATGTGTGGTTCATTGGAGGGAAGGAATAGCATCCAAAGGGACCTTGACACGCTTGTGAGGTGGGCTGATGCCAACCTGATGAAGTTTAACCATGCCAAGTGCAAGGTCCTACACCTTGGTCGGGGCAATGCCAGGCACAGCTACAGGTTGGGCAGAGAAGAGATTGAGAGCAGTCCTGCGGAGAAGGACATGGGGGTGTTGGTCGATGAAAAAATGAACATGAACTGGGTTCAGTGCGCGCTTGCAGCCCAGAAAGCCAACCATATCCTGGGCTGCATAAAAAGGAGTGTGACCAGCTGGTTGAGGGAGGTGATCCTGCCCCTCTACTCTGCTCTTGTGAGACCTCACCTTGGAGTATTGTGCGCAGTTCTGGGGTCCTCAAAGGACATGGAAGTGTTGGAAGAAGTCCAGATGAGGGCCATGAGGATGATGAGGGGACTGGAGCACCTCCCTAGTAAACAGTGAATTTAGAGGGAGATTCAGAAAGATTAAACAGGTCTTAGACCTCCTAGAACACCTAGAGAAAGTGTTTGTTTGTAAGATTTGGCTAGGATGCTTTTCCAAGACCCTTTGCTAAAACAGGAGCAGCATGCAAAAGTTTTTGTCATGCTGATGGAAAAAAGGACCTTCTGATCTAATCTTTTTGTAAGTTATGTACAATTTGCCTTCACTTATGTCTTTTCTGAAGATAAAGAACTTTGTTATTCTGAATACGACAATGAATAGTTTTTTTGTGCTCAGCTTTTGTCAGCTGGAATTCAAGGTAACTAACAGTTATCAGCAAGCACTCTTTGATTTAAGTGGAGCAAATTCAGATCCTGGGACACCTGAGATGCCATAACAAGTGCCCTAGCTCCTCTGCTTATCACCTGCTGTAAGAGAGTGAGTGCTTCTTTGAGGTGCATAGGCCAAGTTCAGGCAAAGCAGCTCTGGAGTAAGTAGACAAAAGGCAAAAACATCTTGAAATGACTGTAGATGAAATTAAAGACTCTCTGGCATGCAGTAAGATATTGGGGTACATGACTTAACTAAAAGAGTAACAGTAAGAATGTCATAGTTACAACCTTTATTTTTCTTCACCACACTATTTCTAAGATAAGCATGTTTTGTTTTACTAATAATATGATCAAGATTGATTTAAAAGCTTTAGAAAGCAATGGAGGGTTTTCCCTTGACTGTAGAGCACTTAAAATCTGTATCATAAAAAGTGGTAAAATGAATGCAGCAAAGTTAGACAGATGTCATCTTCACTGGCAAGACCTGAAGGGGCAGAAATGTTTCTTAATCTGTTTTACCCTTCAGTGATCCAGAGTTAAATTGTGCCTGATGGAAGCATACCTAGCAGAAAGCCGTATATTCTGGATGTGAATATATCAAAACATAGAGGTTTTGCCATGGCAATTAGTGAAGGCAATAATTTTCATTTTGAATTTGTCTAAATCCACATTAATCTACTTGGCAGTTCTCAGAGTGTTCTGAGAAGATCAGCAATTCTTCATCAGCAATGTCAAAATAATCTTTAAGAAATAAGCATTTATTTTACAAATATGGATCTTAGCTTATAGACACATGAACAAGCATGTATTTCAGCCTCTGGAAATAGGAGTTCCCAGCTTGTAAAAATATATTACACTTCTTAGCTTAAGCAGTATGACAGTTAAGTACAGTCTATGGGTGCAGATTAGTTGTTCCCTATAAATAAATAAAATATCTCACCCCGAAAGATAAATGGTATCTTGTATTCATTAATAAAATGTTCTATCATCACTTGGTTGTATAGAGATGACTTTTGTAGTGGTGGGGTCAGAAGATCCAACATTCCAAAGGACATACATCTGTGGAAGCCTTTCAAGTATTCAGATAAAGCATGCTCAAGAAGCCTCCTACCATGATGCCAAGACTATTTTCTTTTTATCCCTAACTAATTTTGTTTATGATCAGAGCAGGTGTTTTATAACAATTAGAAGTTCTGATGCAACCTTATCTCAGAGAGGCAAGCAAATAGAGCAAGTAGACTATCAATTCATTGAGGATATTTTTTCCCTCTTAGAAAGACCATCTGGTAACTCAAAACAAAATGTAGCTGAATGCTTCATAATTTTCCATGAACAGATAGACAGAATTAGTGCCATCCCTCTGGAAGTATTAGTGTTATATTAAGTGTTTTTTTCATACCTTTATTTCTTTTGAGGGTCTGGAAGAGCACTTTGACATTTCACCATATGCACAGTGTATTATGTATCAAGGAGCAAGAGGACAGTACTAAAGGGTTTTCGCTGGTTTTGTTTTTCAAGAGGGAAAATAGTTTTGCTGGCATTGTTTCTTTTTGCACAGATTTACCAATATGTTCTTTTATGCTCCTTTTTCCTTCCAGCAAACCTTAATTTCATTACACAGTGCAAATTAATTCTTTGGCATCACTAGCCTATACATCCCTCTGGGGCCAGCTATTTACAGCACTGCCATTTTCTAAGCATTCTAACCATGGATGTATGACTAGGTAAACTGATGTATTGAGGTAGCTGTAAGAAGAGTAAATATTTCTTGCTCTTAACATGCACATGTAAATTTTTTTGAAAAAAAATTGCCTCATCTTTCTCTGTTTCCATTCATCATTGCAAAACTGATTAATTAATTGATTGGTTGTATTGATTCAAAGCAATCCCTTCATTCACAGTAGACTATACTGTATTGCCAGGAACAGTGAAACGGCACTCTAAAAAGAGGAAATTCAAGCAGATACACCATGTGGATTCCTAGAATACCCCTGAATGTCTTTGTGGGTTTCTTTTGGGGCAGGTTCTAGAGCTGTAAAATCACCAAAACTTTCTGTTTGGAAAGCACTCTGGGAGGATGTCTGGTCCTACCTCCTGCCTAAAGCAGGGTCAATACTGAACTAGGGCTTTGCCTAGTCTGATCTTAACAACTTCAAGGGTGGAGTTTGCCCAGCCACACTGGAGATCTTGCTACAACATGCAAGATGGCAGAGCATGAATATGATCCTCTGCAGAAGGATTCCACTGGAAATACAAATGCATCCATTTGGGCATCATTTGCTGGCTCAAGAATATCTTTCTAGCAGACTAAGACCCTCGCAGATTGAAGTGGTCATCCTTGTTACTGAATTCTGCAGAGATGATGAGCTTCATATTTGGAAATATTCTGATTTTCTCTGGTAATTCTCCATCAGGACTAAAGGAAAAGAGAAATAAGGGGTTTTTTTTTCTTTCCATACAGGATATTTTTTTTTTTTTCAATTCAGGCAATTGTATGTATATACAAGATTCTAGTTACATAGCCTAAACAGTTTTTCTCCCTCCCCTCAAGAATATATAGTCCCAATATTTGCTCAGAGTAGATCAGCTTTTCTTTGTCTCTTTGAAATACATGTGTGTGTAGGATAAAAAAGTAAATTGCTACAGATTGAGTTTGAATGAGTATTATCATCAGTAGCTGACTATCCAAATGATAAGGGTAACCAGAGGTTTTATTCTGCTACAAGCAGAATGCATTTCAGCAGAAGATTACCTTGGTTGGAGACAAAGTAAGAAACTAAGAACTTCAGGATTTGTTTCTCCAGTCCTAATTAATTTTACATAACACCAGGAATTAACTGAGCAGTTTGACTGAATAGCCTACACATACTGATCTCCACTTATAGCCAATGGAAAGACACGAACACCACATAACCATTCACAGTTATGTAGGCTTAAAAATGACCTTTGGAAAGCAAGGGTGATTATTGATCAAAACTAAGGACCCCTGTTAAGAGCAATGAATGAACACTGCAGTTGAATCAGTTTGTCTCTTTTGCCATCAAGTCAAAAACTGTCTTCTATGATGCACTAGCAGTGAAGTGAGCTCATAATACACCATTATTCAGGAGAAAACTGGTTTTTGCAATGAAAGAAGTAATTCTACAAGGAACTCAGCCTGTAAGCTCAGGCTAAAATTTCCTCAATACTACATGCTCAGACAAAAAATACAGCTGGCTGGTTTGTTGGAACAAACTGTTTGGCATCAGTGCAGTTAATAAACATGCCAATTTTGTTTGAGGTGATCCAAACCAAAATATTTGTTTTGAATTTGTTCATGGAGAAAATTGACAAAATTGAGCTTAATCTGCAAGAGAAATCAAACTGAAATGATTGATTATTCAGCAGGTCTTCAGTCAACTTCTTGGAGCACTGTTCTGTTTTCAGGTCTACTGTAGGCTCTCATCATTGTTATAAATCAGACCTGAGGCTTTACCTAGAAAATCTTAGGTTGTGCACAGAAAAAAACAAGACTATGCCCAGCAGCCATATAAGACCATGTACCTGATTCATCCACAGTACTGTTATGTGCCAGAAATAGCAACTGGCTATAGTAATCCAGTGAAATGTTTCCACCAAAGACCATCCTTTCTCCGCTGTATTTCTCTACCTTCTTTACAACATAGCTTCCAACTTGCACAGCAGAAGCAGGGGCTTGAATGCAGTAGTTCTATTACATTTAAAGCCATCTTTTTCATTTTTTCCCCCAGAACACTGACATGTAGAATATATGTTAGAAATCTTTTGCAATAAGCACTCAATATTTGATCATATAAATTTGAAGCTTAAGATCATCACAGATCTCAGAATCAGAACATGATGTCCCATATCAAGACAAAAAGGCTCCTTCTTGGACATGTCATTGACAAAAATAAGCAGAAGCAGTCTGTATGTGTTTTTTTAGGGAGCCATGCAACCATTCCTTTCCCAGAAAATAAATTAAAATCCAGCCAAACCAAACATTATAGTGGGTAGCCAGTTTACTCACTGAAGAAAGGTGACAATATTATTAAAATGGTAAACAGAATAGAATAGAATGGAGTAGAACAGAATATAACAGTTTACTCTATTGGTGTAATTATTGGTGACATTTTTTAACACTGGGAAATCTCAGGAACCTATTTAAACAAATGATAAGGCAGAAGTTCTCAAGGACAAAAATTCCATGCATGTCCTAATATCTCTACCCTAGCATATAAACCAATAAAATAAAAATTGGTTTTATGCATGCATTGTATTTTGCAGTATTCCTCTTTGATTTTGTGTCCTTAAATAGCCAAAAAAATGCAAATTAATTTCTTATTCCTTTCTACACCTACAGAAGTGTTAAGTAGTAGCTTTTATTTTTCTCGTAAATATATTAATTTCTTATATTGAAATATATTTAAAAGAGGAATACTCTGGATTTAACTAGAATAAAAAACCCCCATCTCTCACTCTCTGTAACAGAAAAAAAAATAAAAAATGAAAGGGGGTCTTGTATTAGAAGTCCCAACCTAGTAAAATCCCTTTCTCTAACTATGATGCATTGCTGTTTTTCTGTATTGTGATCCTCCTGAAAATATAAACTTTATGTTTAATTGATTTATTTGTAATGATTCTGGCTCAGGGAAGAGACTCTTTGAAGCTGATTGATTATTGCAACAAGCTTAAGATTTCATACCACAAGAAACCTTTTTGTACTAATAAACAGTGGGACAATAAAGCTCTGGGGCATGGTGTTTCCCTTCACATTAAAGTGAGGATTTGCAACATAAGTATGTGAGGGACATAGTTTATGTGCTCCCAAGAAGCAGACATAATGAACTATTTCTTTTAATGGTAGATTATCCCTGTTTCTATTTCCTGGAGTGAAGACCTCGCAAATTGATGTATCTGTCCTCTGAGGTTTTCAGAGAGGCATTATGGCATTTTAAAATATTAATATGAGAGTACATTTAGCTGAAAGTAGCTAGCCTGGTAGTCTCTTGTGGCTGCCATACAGGTCACCAGAGACCTCCTGTCTCTCAAGGCAAATGATTTACTCTAAGTGTATCATTAAGATATACTTTTTTGGAATTTATGATAGTGCTTTCTTACAAAGTTATACCTTTTCTATAAAAATTTAAGCATTTTTATGCTATTTTCTCCCTTCACTCACTGTTCCTTAAAAACCTGGTCAGTGTCACGGGCAAATTGAAAGTGCCACCCCCTGCACTGCAGTAGCAGGTCTGTGTTGAACACTGATTAGCTAGGACTGGATGTCACATCTTGTTATAACTTTACATAGCTGAAAAATTTCCTAGGAGATTTAAAAAGAACTGCAATTATTCCTCCAATGGAAAAAGAAGAAAGGGAAGGGAAGGGAAGGGAAGGGAAGGGAAGGGAAGGGAAGGGAAGGGAAGGGAAGGGAAGGGAAGGGAAGG
>JARCZZ010045111.1:0-44778 GCA_030323915.1 Brotogeris chrysoptera
AGTGAGGTCTCACAAGAGCAGAGTAGAGGGGCAGGATCACCTCCCTCAACCTGCTGGTCACGCTCCTTTTGATGCAGGCCAGGATATGGTTGGCTTTCTGGGCTGCGAGTGCACATTGAAGCCGGCTCATGTTCATTTTCTCATCGAACAACACCCCCAAGTCCTCTGCAGGGCTGCTCTGAATCTCTTCCCTGCCCAACCTGGAGCTGTGCCCGGGATTGCTCCGACCCAGGTGCAGGACCTTGCACTTGTCCTGGTTAAACTTCTTCAGGTTGGCATCAGCCCACCTCACAAGTGTGTCAAGGTCCCTCTCAATGGCATTCCTTCCCTCCAGCGTATCAACCGAACCACACAGCTTGGTTAAATCAGAAAACTTGCTGAGGGCTCAATCTATCCCACTGTCCATGCCACCGACAAGATGTTGAACAAGGCCTGTCTCAACACCC
This sequence comes from Brotogeris chrysoptera, assembly GCA_030323915.1. Taxonomy (NCBI): domain Eukaryota; kingdom Metazoa; phylum Chordata; class Aves; order Psittaciformes; family Psittacidae; genus Brotogeris; species Brotogeris chrysoptera. The sequence continues at coordinate 447 of JARCZZ010045111.1, forward strand.
ACCCCTGAGGGAGACCACTCGTTACTGGTCTCCAGCTGGACATTGAGCCATTGAGCACTACTCTTTGCATGCGGCCATCCAGCCAGTTCTTTATCCACTGAGTGGTCCCTCTATCAAATTGATGTCTCTCCAATTTAGCAACAAGGATGTCATGTGGAACAGTGTCAAATGCTTTGCACAAGTCCAGATAGATGACATCAACTAATGTGAACAACAAATTTCATTGTATATAGTACGTAGGTGTAATCTCAGTTTTGAATGCAGGTTATTGTGTAAAAAGAGTCTTTATTCAGCTATTGTACTTATATCTAGACCTGTGGTGTTATCTGTTAGTAGTATTCAGCAGATTATTCAGTGAGTGTTGAAATTATGCAGTAAAAGCTGTGGAAACCTGGAAATAATCAGCAGTGACATGATCCCCCCCTTTTTTTTTTTCTTTAGGAAGGAATGTCTTAAAATCTTTCTGACGAGCTGCTACCCTGCATTGCAGTTTGTTCCCTGAATGCACATGTTCATGTACTCTAGAGGAGTTGGGACTAGATGGCACTGTCCAGTGTGCTCCAAACCACAGCATAACAAGGCAGCCAGAATATTAATATAACTTTACTGATTATACTACCTTGCTGATAACTTCAAAATACAGAGGATGGATAAGAAAGAATATAGTCATCTGCCTTGGGTATGTGATGTCATGCATTGCAAAGGACAGAAGATGAACACTTGCAAGATACAGACATCCCAAGTACAAACCCTAAAAGGTAGGCAAAATAATTTATATTTGCTTGGAAATATAAATTACTATTTGAATAGCTGTTAATTCTGAAAATGAAGCATCCAGAAGTTGCTCTTGAAGCTCTAACCTTCAATTATGCGCACAAAAAGCTATCTTACCTCTACAATGTATATTATTTTCAGACACCTTCCCACCAATACACACTGTCTGTACTAGTAATAAATGCCTCTTTTTACTGTCATTCATCAAACAATTTGCAGGAGCAGAACAGAAAGTAATTTTTCAACAAATGAAATTATGCTTCTTTCTTTTGATTAGATATGCTAACTAGATATTTGTAGGAGGAAGAGTATACAGTAAAACAGCCTGAAGGAGCTGTGATATTTTAAGACGAAGACCGTTCTGCAGACAAGGTGCAGCTCATGAGCACAGTATTAGATTGCCTTTAATAACCTGCAGGGCATATATGCATCCTTTCTTGTTCCTTGCACCAGACACATGCAAGTTATTCCTCTCAATCAGAAAGAAAATGATCTCATGTATCATGTAAGGTTTAGATGCATAGAATTCTAAGTGTGTTGTAGGGATCAGGCTCCACCTTTCCTGAAGAGCTAGGAGAGTGCTGCAGGCCAGGCAGCAATGCCTGGAGAGCCTGCATGCTTTGTGCTGTGGAACAGGGCTGCCAAAAGCATGATAATGCTGCACACTCTTCCTTCTCCTTAACTCACAACTGGATTTGGTCTGGGTTGGTAAGGTAGGTTGCTTAGATTCACTGAAAAGACCATACTCTCTTTCTCTTCCGCCTCTTGTCCATTTTCAGATGAAAACTGCTTGAAGAGAACAGACCTGAAGAGCATTTCTTCACTAAAAGTTCAAACCACCAGTGAATTTGAAACTAGGTACAAAAGCTCCAAGCAAAACACTGCCTCACAGGAAGAAAGAGAACTAAAGGTGGATTGTGGCCACCAGGCCACCAATAGACACTGTTGAAGAGCACCTGTTCTTTTGCATCACTTCTCTCTTTAAATGATGGTATTTTCACATCCCAAATTCTCAGTGTTCAGTAGTGACCTTTTTGCTTAGGCTTCACTGGTTTTGTGTATGATTTTACAGTTGCTTTGTGTTGCTCTATTTAGTTATCTGTCATACTGTCAGAATAAAAGATCTGACAGTCTTGATGGACCAACATAGCTTGAACATAAGTAACGAAGCCTAAACTGCTTTCTCTATCTTTAAAGCAAAAAATTTCTCCTTTCTTACATGGTATGTGATGGAGGCATGTAAAACAAAGAAGTTAAAGGCATACATATGCACAGAATTGGTCCTATACAGGCTTCAGGTTTTTTTCACTACAGTAGCTTAAGAGAAGCCTATTAACGGTATTGCTAATAAGACCATCTTCCTTGACAAGCAAATGAAAAGTTAGCTACATTAAAATTTGATTCAGCTACTACCAAATGGGCTGTAATACACAAATGGCATTTTCAAATCTGTATCAGTGTTTTTGCAGCTGACATCTTTCTACTGCAGCACTATAGCAGCATCAGAAAATCTTTTTGTGTATTTCTGGTTTTAGTAAGAGGAGGGAATTCTACTGATACACAGGGAAGCTCTTCTACCCATTGACAGAGATGATCTTTCACATTAGCAGGTCACAGTACTCAATATACAATAAAGAAATACTTTGACTTGCAATTTTTATTCGAGCAGATATTCCTATCACAAAGGTATCAGAGAGCCACTAGGGTCTTGCTATTATTAATCAGAACCACCACTGTTACAAAGCTAAAATTGTAGCTCTTGCTTCTTTGCAATTAGAATAACTGATATAAAATACATAACCTCACTTGGAAAATACAATTCTCACCACTGTATTAATTTTAATTTACTCCATTGAGGTTTTTTCAAAGGCTCCTGTCTAGCAAGCTTCATAAATGAAAAAAGGTCTTGCTTTTACTGTGGTTTAAAGGTTGTTCTATAATCCAGTTTACAGTATCCTTCCTTGTTGTGACCTAATTCTTCTTTACTTCTTCTTGAAAGCATTTGCCTACGCATCAGAAAGGCAGAACTACTCCAGTATAAATGAGTCATAGAATGGTTTAAGTTTGAAAGGACATTAAAGATTATCGAGTTCCAGCCTCCCTGCCATGGGCAGGGACACCTTTCATAAATGAAAATCATGTCCTTTATATTTTGGCCCCAAGACATCATTAAATCCTCATACTTACTCATTGATAACCATCATTAGTTGTTTTGTCTATCATTATTTGCGACATATGGCTTAGAGTAAGGTAAATGTCTATCTGCAGGGAGGCTTAACACTGAAAAAGAAGAGCCACAATTATGTGGAATTTTAGCACAACAAAGATCTGTAAATAAAGATTTTGCTTAATAGCCTATAAAGAATAAAGGCTTATTCTTCACATAGCAATGTTGTTTCTCTTGCCTAAGTAATTATGCACTTTAGCTGTCTGTGTGTAGCACACTGTCTAAAGGAATGCACACGACCAACATTTTCCTATCTGTTTTTCATTGTGAATATCCTAAAGCACTGAGCAACGGAAAACACCGTGTAAAGAGCATGGATTCCAAAGCCATGCAGACAAACCAAAACTCAAATTACTGAGCGGCATTGTTTTTCTTTTCCCATCTTTAACATTTTTCAGAATAGGATACCTATAACAACAAGGGCTAAATCCACAGTGTTCACTCAGATGTGCTCACACAGTTACTCTGCCACCACAGAGAGACTGCCCTATTAAAAGGAGAATGTAGAATAGGATTCCCACAGCTGCATATACTTGTTTTATGAAAGAGTGTTATTCTGATATTGCTGTTTTAATGTGTAACTTCTGACAATAGTCTTAAATTAATTGAAATATGATAGGCCTTTTCAGGATTGATGTTATTGCAAGTTCAAAAGATAAGCAAAATCACGAATCTGGAAAAATACTTTGGGAGTGTATATTGAAATCACATTTATACCAAATACATAATTTTCCCAGCAAAATACTCTCTCCTCTCTATCCACTTAAAATCACCTGACAGATTTTGCTTCCGTATCCAGAGAAAAGACCTGTTTTATTATTATTTGATTACACTGTATGTGAAGAATGAGAGATGAACTAATGTTGAAGCTTTGACCTCCTTTGGTTCTGCAAATACCAAATTCTGTTTTGGTTAGTTCGGACAGAATTCCAATCACAAAACTGTAACAGTCAGGGGCACTGCAAGACTCAAACACTGGTGTAACTTTTGACATCAAGTTTATACATTGAAGAGCTACACAGAAATGATTGTCAGCCTGTTTGTTGCTGAATAACACAAAACAAGGAGCCTTATCCACTAGTAATTGCCAGCTATTCTACAATTCACTAATTGTGCCTTACCGCCCCTAATCAATCAAGCCTCAGTTTAAACGAGGCTATCTTTTTTACGCACTTCATATTCCACAAAACCTCACTACATCTGCCTCAACAAGAAAGGAAGAAGTGGGGTGAAAGAAATTTCAAGGCAAAAAAGCAGCTGGGCAGTCAAAAAAGAAACTTAGCTCCCTTTGGTTTAATTGTCATTTTGGCTTTCTGAGCAAGAACAAGCTTAAAAACAATAGTAGTATACTTCATTCAGTGGCAATAGTTATGTCTTATTGAGAGGTTACAGAATAAACAAATCTTCTCAATCTTTAACAACTAAAATTTTATAAATTATAATTCCATTCATAAGAATGCCACTCACCTCTACTGGCATCCCCAGTTTGTGATTAGAGCCCACAGCCTCTGCCTCAATTTTTGCTATATCTAGCAGCTGACTGGCCAAAAGAAGGAAAACAGGGTCACTGCCAAGGGAAATGAACAGAAAAGGCTATACTCATGGGATGCCATTGTACTGGTGAAGGAAAGGGCACCTGCTGGTCTTGGGGTGAGGCTGTAAGCTGTTGGAAGAGATTTCCAGAAAGGGGTGGGAGAAGATCTTTAAAAAACACCCCTTCCCCACCTCCAATGGGCACCATCCTCAAATTCCCACTCTGCTTATAATCTCACACATCTTCTTATTCCAGAGAGTAGTATCTTCTACCTTCTTTGACCCATTTTGCTACCATGACAAAAATGCCTGTGAACTTCCAATGGCTCAAGGAAGTCATGCGTTGGACAAATCTTGTCAGCCCCAGTAAGTCCTGCTTTGTTCAAGAACGAATTGAATTTTGCAAGCATACATCAAAGGTATTTATGCAAAAAAGCAAGCACTATCACTAAGGTTTTAAAACAGTTTTCAAGGTTTAAATTTAAAGAAGTAATTCCTAACGAGGGGAGGTCTTGGAAAAAAACACCAACAAACAAACAAAAAAACAACCAAAAACCAAAACCCTAGAAAAATTAGAGTTACAAAGATCACTCAGTAGGCCTTTTGCTAGTGCCACCTAAAAAACCCTCAAACAAAAAAAAAAAAAACCCACAAAAAAACCCAAAACAATAAACAACCACACAACCCCCAAAAATTAGCAAAATCGTGCTTTGCAAAACAGCACAAATATCAAATTTTATCATCATGTCAATAAGTTAAAACCAGTCCTTTGTTCCCCTGACTGAATAATTTCCAGTATTTAATCATTTTTTCAATTCAAAACTGGTAAACCATCTCTGTAGGAAAAAGACCTCACAAGATACAGTATAAGATTTTCATGTTCAGAAGAATTCTGTTGTTGCAACACCCAATTTTCTGCATAATAAAACTTTACTATTCAGTTCCATAAAGAATTACAAGGGAGTTTTTGTATCTTTAAGAATGTACCAAAAAGGTAGCATCTTAAAAATAGTTACAGTTTTAACAATTCATCCTAAAGGCTGACTACCTCACCATTTATCTCTCAATGAAACTCAAGTGAACAGGTTAAAAGCAATGCAAAGAAAATATTTTCAGTGGGTTCAGAGCAGAAATGGACTATTTGCTCAAAACAGAAAAAAAGATTGTTAGCTTTTTCCACACTGTAGCTACTAGGTTGAGTAGGGCTTTGTTTGGTGTATGGGGTCTGTATTTTATTATAGTTCTTTGGGTTTTACGTTTTTGGTTTTTTTTTTTTTTTTTTTGTTTTGTTTTGTTAATGTTAGATATGCTCATCAGATATTGAGCACATCATTTCCCACAGTGTAAGAAGTCAATGTGATGATCAGTGAATTCAAGCCTGGAAAGCTAAGTTACAGCACTGATACTGAGACAGGGGGTTAAAAAATTACAAAATGAAATATATAAGCCTTTAGAATCAATTTTAAGTAATGTTAAGTTCGATGGCTTTGTAACAGTAGTAATGGAAAATTACTAAGACTCATGATATACAGAGAAAAAAAATAGATTACAGCTAGAGAACATTCTGAGAATCCTTGTATAAGATAAGCTGCTGTAGTTGACGTAGTTTAGGCCTTTATGACCTTCGTACAAAAAGAGCGTAAGAAACAGGCTACAAGAACAGGATGTAAAGAAAGGGAGTATCTGGAAAGGCAGGGGCCCAGGACAGGCTGCAGTTGAACTAACTGATAAGTAGGAGGATGGGATGATTATGTCTGTGGTGTTAACAAACCAATTAAGCTGGTATAAGCATCCCCTGCACATGCTTCAAAGGCTGCCAGCAGTGATGAAGACTGTTGGAAGAAGTAAATGACCCTCAGAGACCACCACCACATTTTTGTACGCATGCGGGGAACTTTCTGGAAAATTATATAATCCATATGTAGCCTCATGAATATGTATGTATGCTCCATAGCTATATAAGGACGGCTTGTGTAGCAATAGGTGGACACATGTTCAGAGGAGCTATCCCCAGTGTCTCCCAGCACCCGTAATAAAGAATACCTGCTTGTCAACTAGAAAACTCCAGGAACAAACTTGCCGACAAAGTTCTCTGAATCAGTACAATAGAATTTAATTTATTTTTTTGCGTGGGGGGGAGAAATGAGAAATGACATCCCACACAAAGCAAAGTGATAGATTTACTTCAGACGTAAAGTATGTAAATTCAAGGGAAGTGCTAGAGCCAAGGTAGCTCCATGTGATGATGCTCTGTCAAACAAGCACCAGAGCTAATAGTGCACCTAGTGCCAGGCAGCAAGTGGTGCAGAGCTCTGAAAAACACACCTGGCAAACTCAGGCAGATGAAAAACAGCCTCCAGCAAGAGTTTCAAGTGAATGCTTCCACTCCAAATTAGCACCAAAAGACAACTGGTGAAGCCCGTGAAGAAAAAAAGCTGTGGAATTAAAATACTTCAGACACAACAGGCTGTTCATGTGTTGGCAGACCCAACAGAGAAATGGATTAAATGTTTAAAGCAAGCACAGAAGACACTGTAGTGGTGTGCTCTTACCTCCAAACCTGACCTTTATTTCCCATAATACTGTTCAACTGATAACCACCAGTGTTGCTAACTGACGCTATTTGGTTGTGATGGTTGCATCAGATTCAAAGTGGATTCAGGGAAGACAGATAACACAATAGCCCAGGGCTAACCTCAGCAACGTGCAACACCACCACCCCCCAGCCATAGTCCTGGTCAAGGTCTAACTCAAGCCAAGTTTCTGTACTTAGTACACAAACATGGCTATGGAGTGAGGTAATTGACTCATAATCAGTGGACAGCCCAGGGCCCATTGAGCAACCATACATGATAGGGGGCTGTGCACCAGGCTTTCTCCTGGGGTAAGGATGCCTCTCAAGGTTACTCCTTGAGGCTGAGAGATTCCTTGCCCTTGCAGTCACATATTCTCAGTAAGTGATTAATAGCATGCTAAACTTTCAAATATTAGTCAAGTGATATAAAAGGATTGATTGCACATATATAATCCTTTAGACATAAACCTTTGACCAAGTCTGAGACTACATTTGGATCCAGCCACCCCTAGACTCCTCTCTGAGAAGGTGTTTAGAAAGCAGGGGGGTTCTTTATGAACCTTGTGACTCAACGGAGGGCCTCCCTGACAGTTTTGTCTGACCCTGCCCTCTATGCAGTAAATATTCAAGTATACCTCACCACTGAATCTTATTAAATCACTATCACATTTATTAACAGAAATATGGTCTAGGGTGAGGAATCTGTACCCATGGAAGAGGGGGTTAGAACTAGATGATATTCAGGTCCTTTTTAAACCAAACTAGTCTGTGATTCTATGATTCGATGAACCCCATGGTTAGAATCCTGTGATTGATGGCTATAAACTATTCAGAAGGGACAGGAAGAAACGAGAGGTGGGAGAGTTGCCCACTATGCAATGAAATCAAATTTGACCACTACTGGTATCAAAAAACATCTTCACATTTGATATAAATGAGATCAATTGCACTTTATTGTGAAAAGCCAATAAGCATACCATCAAGAAGATGCAACTGCATTGCAGCTGCAAGAACTTGAACAAAGTGCCATATTCAGGAGAAAAGTTACCATAATCCCAGCTTTAGACATTGCAGTTACCAGAAACATCCTGCTCTAACAAGGCTGCCTTCTAACTTGCAGTTCAAAAAATTAAGTTGTTATTGTAAGCCAAAAGAGTTCAGAAAAAGTCTTGTACCCTTTTTCTAAACTAGAATATAGGTAGCATTTTGAGTATTTTATGCATAATTTATTCACATTGTAATTAAATGGGCAAAATTTACATTTTTATTTTTGGTATTTTGGTAGCAGCAATTTAATTTCAGATCTTAGTCTGTACTTCCGGTAACATTGTGAGGAGAAGATGCCAAGTCACAATCAGGTGGGAAAGAAACATTGGCAGCAGCTGATTCAGGAGGCACACGTGCAAGCACATGACGACAAATTGGGCATGTTCCTGACTACAGAGAGAAAAAAAAAAAAAAAACAAAAAAAAAAAACAAAAAAAAAAAAAAAAAAAAAAAAAAAAAAACAAAAACAAAACAAAACACCACATTCAGGTCAGTTGCAGTTTGCATTCAATTCTACTGAAAAGCTAAAGGTTATTATTTATGAAACCTTAAATGTCTTCACAACAGCACTGTCTCAAAGTCAAATTTGACTGGATAGCTACCTGGAGCTAAAAGACAGCTAAAAATCTGAGAAGAAAGCTTCATTTTGCTTTTACACCAGTTACACAGCAGACACATCAGGTTTCCTGCAAGGTCATCTTCAAAGAATTGATTTTATAGGCGAGAATTATTTTTTTTTGAGGCAAGGATTAAAAATAAGGTAGCTCACATTTAACAGGAGGCATTTTGTCCTAGTTTTCAGCAAGAGCAGTCTATTATGACTGCAGAAAAAGGCATAACATATAATAAAAGCAATGCCAAAATAGTAATAAACCTTTTGTTTAAATTATAAAGTTAAAAAATTACAAACCCAACAACAATCTGTGCAAGAGGTGTTCTATAGTCTGAGTGAATTAATCTCTCCTGTACCTCTTGAAGAAACAATGTGTTACACTGTAGGCTCACTGACAACTAGTAAGTTCAGGCTTATACTGTGGGTAAAGGAGAGTGCAAGTGCATCAAAAAGAAAATACCAGTTCATTAAATGTAGTTATTTTAGTATAGCCTCAACATGATGTAAGCCTTTGTAAGACACATGGAAGGAAAGAGACTATAGATGATCAAAATGAAATCTAATACAATACAGACTTACAAAAAATTTTTTTAAATTAATCTACATGCATTCAGTATTCTTCCCAACAACCTTAGCTGTCACCAGAAATAGGTCCTGATATTCTAGCAAGGGAACAGATCCTTGACTCTTCTCAGAGAAAAGCAAGCAATCTTCTTTACTTCAAGGTACGAGTACAGTAAAGAAAGCTTTTCTTGTATCAATTAGTTATAACTAATCCACCTCTTATACTTAATAAAAGCAGATTGTGCCTTTCCTTACAAAAATACCCTTCTGCTCAAGAAATTGCCCTTCAGCTGAGTACAGATAAAAGTTACTTTCCTCACTTGCACTAGAATTTGGTTCCATAGTTCTTTGTCTTTCATCCCACATTTCAGAAAGCTACAAATTGGTCTTCCCCAAAAAAATGCAAATACTCAAACCCCCCACAAACCCTCCACCAATCCTGTAGCACTTACTTCCTGTAACCAAAGAGTTACACAAGTTCTGTGAAAGAAATGATGACAGGGCAGCTCTGTTATGATTTCGTTTTCCACATATTCATAGCAACAGATAATACAAGGCTGTTCTTGACCTAAACTCATGATAAAAATAAATCAAAAAACATTAGTATTATCTTGGTTTACATCTAAAATTATACATATATTATCAACAGTATCCCTAATGATTAAAAAATACAATCACTCATACTCCAGTTACTTTCCCAAGTTATAGTCAGTCTGATTCAAGATTCAAAAGCTCTTAGACCACTATTGCCAGATGCATACTATGTTTAGAAACTGTGCCAATGATTTTTCAGAAAGCTAAATTTGTTCCTGTAAACTTTGTGGAAATGAATTCTTAATTACTTTTCCATACCATTGTTGTCATTTGTGACGACAATCTGTGGCAGAGAATCTATCATTTCTTTAGTAGCCGGTGGAATAGCCTCGTCAATCTCAAATCCAAAAAGCCCCAAATGCGCCAGAGCAGTCTGAAAAGAGTGAGCAGAAACTAAGGGGTTTTTTACTCAGAAATGTAGCATTCCATATAAAAACAAATAAGTAAGAAAAGGAATTCAGTTCCAATAGTATCATTCTTAAATGGAAGTTATGTCTGTCACATTAACCATTATATCATTTCTATTTTCATAATGAATGAGATGAAAGTGAAGGTTAAAACAGGAATAGCTTGGTTTTTAAGACTTCATAAAGTATCAGGACAGAGTTGCAACTTCAAAAATACCTTTATTTCCTTCCTCTTATCACTTATGCAACTGCTTACTACTCCATGTACCAAAACCCAAATGCCAGATGCTGTTAAAACCAGGAGTGCCGTAGCACTCCTCATGTCTTTGAGTTGGTACAAGAAATATTCGTAAATGAAGTTCTGATGCTCCTATTCTATTCTGCTAATGAAGTAAGCTAAACACTCCCACCTAAATAATTTCTTTAAAACAAACAGAAGCAAAAATAAATCACCTATAGACATTATTACATTTTAGGATCACAGAGTCTCACAGAACCTCTTTTCTTTTCCTACCAAAAGAAAACAAAAAAAAACAAAACAAAACAAAAACAAAAAAAAAACAAAAAACAAACAAACAAAAAACCACCTGTCTTATACATTCACTACTTTTCTCCTTCAAACGCCACAATTAATCAATACTCCTCTCTGCCCCCCTCCCCAGTTAAGGCATACTTGAATTCATGTGTAGGATCTTTTTAGCATTACATCACATCCTTTTCAAGTGTTTCATAGCTACACTACATGAGCTTGCTGGATAGAGAAATTTTCAGAAAAGTTTCTGAGCTATAGGCTGTCACAGAATCATAAAAACATAGAATAGTTAGGGTTGGAAAGGACCTTAAGATCATCTACTTCCAACACCCCTGCCAGGGGCAGGGGCACCTCACAGTAGAACAGGTTGCCCAAGGCTCTGTCCAACCCAGCCTTGAACACCACCAGCAATAGAGCACTCACAACTTCCCTGGGCAGCCCATTCCAGGGCCTCACCACCCTTACAGGAAATAGTATCTTCCTCAGATCCAATCGAAGCTTCCCCTGTTTAAGTTTGAACCCATTACCCCTTGTCTTCTCACTACAGTCCCTAACGAAGAGCCCCTCCCCAACATCTCTATAGGCCCCCTTCAGATATTGGAAGGCTGCTAGGATGTCTTCATGCAGCTCTCTTCTCCAGGCTCAACAGCCCCAACTTTCTCAGCCTGTCTTCATATGAGAAGTGCTCCAGTCTCCTGATCATCCTTGTGGCTCTCGTCTGGACTTGTTCCAACAGTTCCATGTCCTTTTTTATGTTGAGGACACCAGAACTGCACACAATACTCCAAGTGAGGTCTCACAAGAACATAATAAACTATGCTGTTACAGGTGAAAAAGATCTAGTTCATGAATCTACTTTTTTAGGTAAGAGAATTTCTTTATACTTGAGCATGCAGAATAAGTAAAGCAGTAACAGGTTGAATAAATTTACAGTTATTAGATTACTAATGATGTTATAATTAAACTCAACCCAATGTGTTTATCAAATCAGACTACTACCTAAAGCCAGTGAAAGCTCAGACTTCCCCATTACAAAATCTCTGGTGCAAAAATACTTCCTGTCAGGTAGCAGATGGGCCACTTCAAGTTTACGAAGCAAAAGAAGAGGTCTGTTACACTCATAGGTAGAGTTAGATAATCAAGTTTTAAGAAATAGCTCTTTGCCCTAAACCCAGATCTAAATACTGTTAAAATAGCATAACTAGCAACAAGTAGCCTATTAGAAAGGTAAGTATAAATATATAGATACTATGTAACTGCAAAGTGGCAAACCAGCTTCAGTGTAATCAAAGAAAGAAAACATGGACTCAAGCAAGACCTGGAAGGTGAGAAGAAAAACTCTAGAATAATCAGGAAAGGTATCTGATGAAATTGAAATCTAATCATACTGCAGAAAAATGCCTAGCAAAAGCAGAACAAGTCCTGATGCCAAAAGTAATGTGAAAGATATCAAGAATAGATGAAATCACTCTTTATTCTTAGGGAGAGAGATGAGGAACACAAAATGCAATCATGAGGAATAAAAACAACTAGCTCAAATTCTTACTTCCCTCAAAGAGTGATCAAGCCTGATCACCTTGAACTTAGTTACTAAGGGGCCCCTCACAGTGATCTCTCTCAACATTATACATATATATGGTTGTAACAAACTACAAACAAAAACTATCATATTACAAGCATTTTCCATAAATCCTATAAATAGGAGATCAGAAATGGCATTTTCTATAAGAAAGCAAAGAAATTTTCAGCAATCTCTTTCACCCAAACTTGAAAAGATATTTCAATTTGCTCTTTCACCAAAGAAATCATTGCGGTTTGGGTTGTATTTTGGTTTGGTTTTTTGTTTGGTTGGTTTTGTTTTGTTTTTGGGGGGTTTTATTTACCCTGAAAATGCTGTAAGCCACATTTCGGATACCTGAGCAAGCACTATAACCACAGTACTGAAATTCAGAAAAAGGCTCTGTAACATTGTAAGATAGTTACTCTGTCAGTGAACGATATTACATTTTAAAATTTGTGGAACACTTCTACATCATCTACAATTTTCTGATAACCAGAAAAGTTGTGTTTAAAAGCTATACTAAATGTCATTTCAGGAACACAAGTTTCTAGTCTATGTTAATCAAGTCAGCAACAGGGTCAGATCATATTTTATTAATTTGGACTAGCCATTTGCAAGTCTCACTTTCTAAAAAGCAGAAAACATTTCTAGATCTTGTTTGGTCATTAAATGCTAGGATGTCAGCGAATAATTAAAATTAATTCAGCAAGAAATTAGAATTAAGATGTTACAGAGCCTTTTCTGCTCTCTTTCCACTTCCCAAAGTATTTGCTGTATTGCCCAGCAGATATGCCTCATAGTTTTTGTGTAATCCTTGCTCTTATTTTCTGAAGAATTTTAGTAAGCATTTTCATACTAGAAGGAATGGTGCTTTACACATTCTGCTCAAGATTTGGAAGAAATATTTGTAATTTTTACTCAAAGCCTGTGTTGACCATTTAGATAGCCAATGCAGAAATTCCTTTTATTACACAGCCACCATTTTCTGCTAATTCAAATTATGCCAGCACAAATAATACTTCAGAAAATTTGCTTTACCTCTTGCTCAACAGCCGCAGTGACCTGTTCTGCAGATATCAGAGCACAATTACCTTTCTAGTCATCTACCTGCTTGCCAGGTGTGTTCAATGACACTGTTCCTGGTAACACTAACATAACTGCAGCATCTGCTCAGCCAGTCATGTGCACAGGCACCTAGGATTACTTTTACAGGTCAGCCTGACAAGGGGGTGAATGTTTCGTCTGGCAGAGTAAATAGAAAGAACATTACATGGCAGTAAGAAAGAAAATTTCAGAGCCATAACAACCTCAGTCTCCTCTTCAAGTGTTAACACAGAAAAAAGAAAAAAAAAAAAAGACCAGATTAGTTGCGCCTCTATACAGAGATCGTCTTGCTTTGGTGCAAAGATCAAATGCATCTGTAGTTCCATGCTTTTTGATGTGGAGAGAACCAGCAGCTATAAGAGACAAGAAATTTTCTCTATACAACTTCAAAACACTTCTTTTGTAGTAACAATATCAACAGACGTCCTACACATTAATAAGCAGTTCTGAAGTGTCTCCAGATGAGTAATGCTAATAAGATCCTACACAGCTGGAGAAGACTGTGTGGTGCTTGACCATGAATAATGCTGACCTCTTATATGTAACTTGGGGGATGCATAATACCTGGAAATTGAATGACTGCCAACTTCAGGGAACAACACTTCCACCCCTTGAAAATACCCATGAAGTTTATTCACAAAACCACTGATTGCGCACATATCCATGGAAGGGAAAAAAAAAAAAATCATGATTGTTCCCCTGACAGTCAGCTTCAAAAAGCACTTTAAAGCACCCTTGGTATTTTGTCTGCAAGCTTATGTATGACACACAGCCTGCCCTGTTCACCCCTTTTAACCAAGAGCTAGTAGGTAAACTGTCCCTTGCTGCCCCTAAATTTATGTCATACATAATGCTCACTTTGACTGCTCTAACACCATATTATAAGTCTACACATCATTCAACTCTTATTTTGACAAAATCCCCAGCAGGGGAGACTTCTGGCAGTGTGAGAATAGTCATACTGCATAAAACTGAATTTCAGCTAGCTTTGTATTCATCACTCTGACAGTAACCAATGTCATGTAACACAGAAAAGACGAAGATCATAACCATGTTTGTTCTCTGTAGCAAATGCTTTGGTTTATCCAGAGTCAGATAGACAAAATGAGATTAGAATAAGGTAAAGATAAAAGGCTTCTTTGCTTCTGGTTGTTTTTCATTTGTTTCTGTTTTGTTTGGTTTGGCTTTTTTGTTTTTGTTTTTAATTTAAACCACATGGACTCAAGACAGACAAATCCAGAAAAAGTTGTCTACTGAAGAATAAAAATATGAGACATCCAGTTGTACTCTTGCAATAAAATAAAGCTGGGACATCTCATAGGTACAGATACAGGTAAGAACTTTTCTTTGTTATGGAAGGAATTTGGAAACATTCCTATAATAATTTAAATTACATGTTTATACTGATAGAAATCAGTACGTTTTTTTCCTGTAAGAGGAAATAAATACATATTGTAAAAGGAGTAGCACTGATGACTGACTTCTGGCACTGTATGCTTTAGAAGAAGCTCTAACACATACTTTCAACCTTGCAGATCTGAAAGTTCAAGCCAAAGAAGGAAAGTAATTTTTCACCAATTCTCCCAATTTTCAGATTATGCTGAAAAAGGATTCAACGTCACTGATATATCACCAAAAATATTTAATACCTCCATAGCTTGTTGTAAGCGTTCCTCTAGTGACTGATGATTCATATTGGAAGCAGATTGAGCAAATCCTAGGCCACAACCAGGCCCTCTATGTATTCTGAAAAACAGGAATTAGGAAACATGGTCATTTAAAAGTAAATAGTAACAACATGAGGGCTGGATACATCAAATCACTGCACATCACCTATTAACAACTGTGAGATTACATTCATATGAGGTGGTTGTGTTTGGTTGACTTAGGCTGGTTGCCCATTCAGCTGCCCTCACTCTCCCACCTCAACTGAACAGGTGTGTAAATAGGCCTAAAAGCTCATGAGTCAAGTTATCACTCATGAATCACTATCACAGGGAAAACAGGCTCAAAGGGGAACCTTCACTTAACTAAAAGGTTTTGCCAATAAAAATAGATTTGGATGGTGAGAAACAAAGACAACAATTAAAACACCTTCCCCTTAGCCCTCCCTTCCTTCACTCCTGACTCCACTACATTACCCTACCCCAAGCAATGCAGATAAACAGGGAATAAGGGCTGTGGCCGGTTCACACCAGATCCTCCCTTTAGCACTTTCTCACAGTTCTCCTGCTCCAGTGCAGGTGTCTCCCATAGGCTGCAGTCCTTCAGGATAAACATAGAATCATAGAATAGTTAGGGTTGGAAAGGACCTTAAGATCATCAAGTTCCAATCCCCTGCAATGGGCAAGGGCACCTCACACTAAACCATGTCACCCAAGTCTCTAGAAACTCTTCATCCAGTGACACTAGAAGTACATAAATACAAGCATACAATCAGTTTTGCAGGAACATTAAGTCATTCACTCTATCATTTTTCATGTGAAACTTCTCTGTTGCACATGATGCTCTATATTCCTGCAAGTAGTTTATGACGGGATAAGAATTACTTGAGGCAGACATTCAGCAGGAACAGCAGAAAACATACCGTTGTTTTAGAGCTCAATTATGTAGATTGGCTTGACTCACAAGGAAAATAACTCTATGCCACAGCTATGGGGACTAGAATTATACAACAATTAATATTTGGAAAACTTTGAAAATCTGCCCAAGGAGAAAACTTCATGATTGAACAAGAGCTTTTGTGGAACCAAAGTAAAACATTTCACTAACAAATTTGTTCAGGGTTTTGTTCAAAAATCTAATTGGCAAATTTATTCTCATATACCCACACTTTGTCCAACCACATGTAGTTTAGGAGTTCCCATTACAGAAAGAACAAGCAAGAAAGAAAGTCACTGCTCGCTTTCTATGCCTAACACACAAAGCAACCTCTTAATGTTTCTGATTGTTTTGAGTTCTGTAATACATTCATATATGGGTCTTTCCCATAAGCTGCAGTCCTTCACCAGTTGCTATAGCTTGGGTTCTCCACAGGCATAGTTCCTTCAACAAGAACTTACCTGCTTCACTGTGGTTTTTGCTCAGGGCTACAGGGAAATCCCTCCCCCAGCACCTGGAGCAACTCCTCCCCTTTGTCCCATTTTGGTGTCTGCGGGGTTGCTTCCCTCACCCTCACTCCTCTCTCTTACTTTGCTGTGCAGCATTGTTTATCCTCTCAAATATACTTTCCCAGACCACCTTGCAGCCTGCCCAGTACACTAGTACACTCAAGACAATATAGATTTCCAGAGAACATGATGGCAAATTTTACCATAGACTGCTCCAGAGTAAAAGGGCATATGGTTCAGCTAATAAGTTTCATGTATATGTTAAGCTCATTTTGCAATTAGCATTCAGATTTTGATTACATTGTGTCACAGTTCATAGCTTGGCAGCTGCTTTGAATTCCATTTTCAATGTTCAGATATCAATCTTAATGTAAAAAGTCATGTATGGATCTGCACAGTCAGCAGACAAAACTTAATGTATTATTAGAGAAGCATCTTCCTTCCTATTTTGAGTAGTTTTGAAGTTTCCCAAGGCTAACCCTCCTACACTGAAAAACCAAGTTTCGTCCTTTTCCTGTAATTCCTTTGACACTTTGTTGCCTGGTGCTGTAAGAACACTTTCTTTACTTCTACCTTGGAATTTCATGTATTAACACCTGTTATGCTCCTTCACAATTTAGCTTCACAAGGAAAAAAAAACAGTGTTTCTGTTACGCCTATGCCACAGTTTACAGTATTACTAAAAAGTAAAAGAAAACAAGTGTCAAATATCACTGGAAAGCATTCTGTCTAGATCACTCTTAAACACATCATACTATTCTGAAATAAGGCTATGAAAGTGCCTCCAGTCACTTTCTTCCTGGTATCTGCAGAATTTTTGTAATAAGTGTATTGCAATATTCTTCAGTAACCTTATGACCAAAAATAGAAAAATGCATTCAAAACTACAATATTAGGTAAGCACATGGCATTTCAATGTGAATTAGATTAGGCTTATAACAGCAAAGCTATGCCAGCTGCAAAAGAGGGAAGACCAATTATAAAATAGCACTGACTTCAATACTGATTACATTTATGTTGCTTTACTTTCATTATACTTTCACCATACTTACCACCTTGAAAATTAATTGAAAAAGTAGAGCAATCCCTTGAATATTTAGTGCACCAATTTCTCAGATTCTCACAGCCTGATTTAGTAAATCTACGTCTTTTTTCTCTCATCAGAAGACACATAGCACTTGAAATTCCTTAAGCCTTAAACTTCAGATTTATCAGCCTTTGAAGCATGTGCATACTGATAGCCATGAGCATCTTTGACATCTTGCATAAAAAGCAATACAGTAACTACAAGCCCTCCAAAATAAATGCAGGAAACTATTAAATGCATACCTGCACTCTATATCCAAGTCGTCGCTATCACTGGAATCATCCTCAAGATTGTCATTTCCCTCCAACAATAAGAATCCAGAAAGCACAACATCATGAACAGGATTAGTTTCCACACCACTGGTGTCTTCTGCTTGTTGGGACTGTAACGGAGGAGTCTCTCCTTCCTCCAACAAGATCTGTTGCCTTAAAATAAATAAATGCAATGCTAAAACTAAAGAGCTAAGAAAATTTACAAACACATGCAAATAATAAAAGCTACACATATTGCAAGGGTTGAAGATACATGTTTCCCAGATAGCAGAGGCCTATGTTAGGAATTTAGCATTTGCTGTAAAAAAACCCAAGAAACTCCCAATGGCATCAACTCCAGATTCAGAATCTAGTAACACCATGATTCCATGGCAAAATTATTTGTCTAAAGCTCAAGGCCAGTAGTACAGTAAGCACCTTATTTTGCATTTTCACTAATACAGGCAGTATTTCTGCCAGAGCTGGTAAGTTGGTTACTAAAAATACTTATTCATCTAGAAGCTTGTAAAGGCGCTAAAAAGAAAAAGCTATCTCAAAACCCTGAAACAGCCTTCATGGGAAGCTTGACTGAAATGCAAAAATGTACTATTTGCAAGAGAATCTGTTTGCATAAGGAGTAAGATTCCTCTCATTCCTGTAATTTCTAGAACAGCACAAATTACCTGGAGGTTTAAAGCCACAGGGCTGCACATCCACTTTCCTTATTAAAGGGCAAATAAAGAGGAATTACATTAGAAATGCATATGTTTGCAGGCTGTTCACATCAAAAAAAGCTAAAGATGTTGTTATGAAACAGATGTTTTGATAGTATTTTCACAAAGCCACACTAATTCTCCTAAACTAAAGGCAATGTTAAAGAAAGCAGTATCAGTGATTCAGACTACTTGGTAGTAGGTACCATCTACATAAGAGTGGAAGAAACAGAAAGAACACATAGGCACAACTTGTTGCTTTATAAAATCCCAAACTGAAGATTAAAGATCAATTTTCTTTTTTCTTTCCACAAAGCATCTAAAAAACTCAAAATCACAGAAGTTGCAAAAAGCAAAGGCGGGGACTAGGAGAATGAAGATCTGCTCATGGTAGAGAAGATCAGGTTCAAGATCATCTAAGGAACCTGAAGGTGCAGAAGTCAATAGGGTCTAATAAGATCACAGAATTGCTAGGGATGGAAGGAACCTCTGGAGATCATCTGGTCTGACCACCCGCTCAGGCAGGGACACCTACACCAGGTTACACAGAACATGTCCAGGCAGGTTTTCAATGTCTTCAGGGAGGGGAACTCCACAACCTCCCTGGGCAGCCTGTTCCAGTGCTCTGCCACCCTCAATGTGAAGTTCTTCCTCACATTGAGGTGAAACTTCTAAGAGCAAATCATAGCTGACAGATTTGGTGGCCTTTGAGGATTGGGTCATGGCACTGGCAGGTAAAGGAAGAGTGACTGACATCATCTACCTGGACTTGTGCAAGGCATTTGACACTGCCCTACACAACATCCTTGTCTATAAATTGGCGGAAGAATGGATTTGACAGAGGGACCATTCAGTGGATAAGGAATTGGCTGCATGGTCACACTCAAGGAGTTGTGGTCAATGGCTCAATGTCCAGGTGGAGATCAGTGACAAGTGGTGTCCCTCTGAGGTCAGTATTGGGACCCGTGATTTTCAATACCTTAGCTGGCAACATGAGCAGTAGGACTGATGCATCCTCAGCAAGTCTGCTGATGCACCAACCTGCATGGTGCAGTTGATACAGCGGAAGGAAGGGATGCAATCCAGAAGGACCTTGACATGCCTGAGAGGTGGGCCAATGCCATCCTCATGAAGTTCAAGAAGGAAAATTGCAATGTCCTGCACCTGGGTCAGGGCAATCTCAGGCACAAACACAGGCTAGGCAAAGAAGTGATTCAGAGCAGCCCTGAGAAGAAGGACTTGAGGCTCTTTGAAGATAAGCTCGACATGAGCTAGTAGTACGCTTTCACAGACCAGAAAACCAACTGTGTCCTGGGCTGCATCCCCAGAAGCTTGGCTTAGCAGGTCAAGGGAGGGGATTCTATGCCTCCACTCTGGTGAGACTCCACGTGAAGCACTGCATTCATACATCAGGGCCCCCCACATGAGGATGTAGACCTGTTGGACCGGGTCCAGAGAAGGGACACAAATTATTAGGGGGATGGAGCACCTCTGATGAGGAAAGGCTGACAGAGTTGGGGCTGTTCAGCCTGGAGAAGAGAATTCTCCAGGGAGATCTTATTGTGGTCTTTCAGTACTTAAAAGGGGCTTATAAGAAAGATGGGGAGAGACATTTTAGCAGGGCCTGTATTGACAGGACCAGGGGGAATGGCTTTAAGCTGAAAGAGGGGAAGTTTAGATATTAGGAAAAGAAGTTCTTCACTGCAAGGGTGGTGAGACACTGACACAGGTTGCCCAGAGAGGTGGTGGATGCCCCATCCCTGGAAGTGTCCAAGGCCTGGTTAGATGGGGTTTTGAGCAGCCTAGTCTGGTGGATGGTGTCCTGCCCATGCAAAGGGTTTGGAACTAGATTATGCTTAACATCCCTTCTAACCCAAAACTATCTTGTGATTCTATGATTCTATTAAGTTGTCAGTAAGCAAATAGTTCAAGTATACTTTACTGTACTTACTGATAGGGCTGCAGGAATAAAGATTAGTAATGAAATATAAGGAGCAATAAAGCAAAGAAACAATTGCTTTTTGAGGAGCACTAACAAGTATCAGATGCGTATGCAACATGTACACCTTTACAATTAATTGGCATAATATAGCTTTTTGAACTCCCTATATCAAGTCTATTCTCCCTATTAACATCACATGTCAAAGACCTCTCATTATTTCTGTATCTTTCATTAAATAGATTTACATGACATGCCATGCCATATTTTCTCCTGATTTGAAATACTTAGAAGCATTCAAATAATTTTCATGTAGGTAAATTATTACTGCTAATACAGTAACTACTTTTAGAGTTTGTTATTCTGCATGGTGTCATGTGGATACCACGTTACATGTCAGAACTCACAGGAACTTAGCTTTAAAACCATACCCTGCTTGTGAAGAGTAGTCTTTGTTCTCCTCTCCTACACCATTGCTGCAGCAGCTCTGCACTTCAGGCTCAAATTTCTCCCTGCCTGGAATAGTCTCACAGCAATCATCACTTGAGTGGTCGTCTTCTGTATCAGGAAAACAGGTAGTTGCAGCTGCAGGCCATTCTCCATCACTGCATCCTAAGCTGCAATTCAAACAAGGCAACAGGGTGTGAATTTAAACACTGCTTAAAAGGAAAGGAAATAAGCACAAGTATTCTGTGATTTCCTACTTTCTATGAACATTGCTCTCAATATAGTCTGTTTTTAACTAGGAGAAATTCAGTATGTAGTATTTGTAGATGTACTAAAAGGCAAATATATGTAAAAAGTTGATTAAAAAAATCAGTTAGGAAAGTATTCTGCCTATCTCACTTCGCAAAGTTTTTGTTCTTCCCCCTCCATATCTTCAGAGTACATTACTCATTAAAATAAACCCAGACCCACTCTATACATCCTTCTCCAAGCACACAAAGGTAAAACAGCAGCAGCGACACCGAGAAACCAATGCTTGCTTAACAAACAATAAACCGTGAGACTTACCTCTCAGCCAGACAAAATTTAAAAGGTCTCATAGCCTTTAAGAAATATAAAATGGTCCTCTTTTAAAAAAAAAATCATATGAAGATACAATAGATGACTTACTGCAAATAATATAATTCACTAGCCTGGACAGATAAAACACAGGGAGCTTTTCAAAAAGAATGTGTTCAGCCATCACACACAAAAGGGCAGTAAAGAACATATTGTGGACAGCTGAAATTCATTCTTCTTGAGATTCTGCCAACATCACTGTTTTGTTTATCTACTGCTACCTTTGGTCATGCCACTTTGAAGATTCACTCAGTACTCAGTGGCAGATGACAGCTAGCAAAATTCAAAGCACAGTCAAGTAGCTATGTCCTTTCAAAGAGCAACAGAAAATACTAATACACATATATACCTTTCAGAGCACATCTTATACAGCAATCCACAACACCTGCAGCTCTGTTTTCAATCTGCTAAATACAGTATGACTGTTGGTATCAACATTATGTCTCCCCCTGCAAACTCAATTTAAAGAAACCTTCCTTCTATCTATTACAAGTAAATGCCAAGAAAACTTGCCATGTAATGAATTAGAAGTACTTTCTGTTTATAATATGCAGTTTTTCGAAGGATTTGCAAGCATGAAGATCAAGAGACAGATTATATGGAACCATTTTAATTTGAAAAAGGAATATATTCTTTTATCACAATTTTGACAACTAGGCAAACTGATGGAAATGAGAACATTCATTAACTCTGGGCCTTTTAAAAGAAGTGCAATAGACATATCTGTTAACAAACTCTGCACAGTCTAATGCATCTTATACCAACTAAAGCTGAATACTAACATTTTAGAATTTTTTAAAGGTTATCTAAACATACTGTAAGACTAGTCCAAATATTCAAATCTTTTTCTTTTTGTAATTCAGGAATTTCCAAAACAGTTAATAATATTCCATTGTTATTAGTCAAATTTGCTTTCTTTAAAGTTGACACAAAGCTATTAATTCAAACCAGAAAAGAGGATAAATCTGAAGTAACTAATACTGAACAAAGAAAAAAACACTGAATGTTTAAATTTCCAGACTTCAGATTTTCATGCAGTTGACAATCCCAAGGGATGGAAAGCTATCCAGAGGGACTTGGATAGGCTTAAGAGGTGGACCCATGCAAACCTCAGGCTCAACAAGGCCACATGCAAGGTCCTCCACCTGGCTCAGGGCAACCACTGGCATCAATACAGGCTGGGGAATGAAGGGATTGAGAGTATCTCTGAGGAGGAGGACTTGGGGCTACTAGTGGATTTAAGATTAGACTTAACTTGGCAGTGTGTGTTTGCAGCCCAGAAAGCTGGCCATATGCTGAGCTACATCCAAAGGAGCATGACCAGCAGGTCAAGGGAAGTGATTCTCCCCTCTACAGCACTCTCATTCAACCTCACCTGCAGTATTGCATCCAGCTCTGGAGTCTGCAGGTCAGGAAAGACATGGACCTGTTGGAACGGACCCAGAGGAGGGCTACAAAAACGATCAGAGGGATGGAGCACCTCTCTGATGAAGAAAGACTGAGAGTTGGGGCTGTTCAGCCTGGAGAAGAGAAGACTCCAGGGAAATCTTATTGTGGCTTTTCAGTACTTATAACTGTAAGTACCTATAAAAACGTGGGGAGAGACTTTTTAGCAGGGTCTGTAGTGATAGGAAAGTGATAATGCCTTTAAAAGAGGGACAATTCAGGCTGGATGTGAAGAAAAAATTCTTTACACTGAAGGTGGCAAAACACTGGCACAGGTTGCCCAAAGAAGTGGTGGATGCACCATTTGGAGACATGCAAGGCCAGGCTCCATGTGGCTCTAGGCAACCTGATCTAATTGAAGATGTCCCTGCTCATTGCAGAGGGTTGGACTAGGCAACCTCTGAAAGCCTTTTTTCAACCTAAACTGTTCCATGATTTAACTGAGCCCAATTCTGTGGAGATGCAGAACATCACTTACTGGTTAAAAAGTTACAGACTTGGCACTTGTCAAAAGCAAAAAAGATTAACTTAGCATCTGAACATAAGTTTTCTGAGAATAGTCTCTCTCCTGGCTGAACTGACCTGTACTTCTCATATGATCTAAAAGTAAATGGAGGAAGCCAATTGATACAATTCTCACCCCACCACCTCTACCCTCTGGGGACCTACCATGATGCTTCCAACTCAGAGCATGTGTGATTCTAACAGGTACAAGACTTTCTCCTTCCCACACATAGCTTTTACATGCTAACACCATAATAGCACCTTATTGAAGCAAAAAGGTGAGGTAAAGGCTCAGGCTGCAGTAATCAGTAGGGTGAGTTTCTGCAGAATTGGACATAAGTGAAAACTGAGTAGCAGGATCTAACTTGATACGTATGTTAATTCTGCTTTTTATGCAGCTATACATGCAAATTTAAACATGTGATGTGGCTTAACCCTTTAAACATAAAACTTTACCTTGTGAGAGTGGAAAACCATACTGTTCCTCTGTACAGAGTAATTACTGACAATTTACTTCCTAGGGATAAGTATTTTGAGGGTTTAGAAAGCAAATTAATATTTTTTAAGTTCAAGAATACACATGCTCCTTGTTCAGTGATTTAGTTGTTGCCATCATGACAAACACAGTCACTTTCAGACAAGCAATCTATACTTTTTTGTCATGCTATAAACATAATATATTCCATTTTCTCCATTGCATTTTAATTTTCTAGTAGCAACATTTCAGGTGTGGAAAAGATCATTCAGCAACAAAAACCTGCAAAAAGTAAACCATACAAGGAAGGAAAAGATTCATTTGCAAGTCCTATTTCTTCAATAAGAAGAACAAAACCAAAATTAAGTCTACTACCTCATTTTACAATGCCTTAAGGATTTTGTTTCTTCATAGTTGGGCCTGTGAGATATTTTTCGGACAAGAGTTTATGCAGACCGATTTTTATGCTGTTCTCTCTATAGAAGCAGTGGAATCACAATCTACACTAAGCAGGTTAGCTTATGAAGCCTAATATCAAGCACACACACAGAAAACCCACATCAACATCTAGAAGACGTCTTGATTCTATTTCCACTGCACTCTTAATATGACGAAAGCAAACTGGAAGAAAACTAAGAAAAAAAAATCAAACAAAAAACAACACTACTGCATGTAACACATATGGACAGAATGTTAGAATTGTGTTTACCCTCAAATACCTCAGTTACACAATTTCACTCCACAGTGAAAAGCTCTGAACCCAGCACTATATGAGTAGAAGTTAAATCGACATAAGTTCCACCCAACTCAATTTGTCTTTTGGGTAAAGAGCTCAGAATAGGAGGAGCCTGAATACTGACCCTGGTGTCCAGGTTGAATCCATTTGTACAGGTCTGAAACTGTAATAGTCACTTTGGAAACACCTACAAGTATAAAGAACAATCATCAGAAAAAGGAACTGTAAGCAATCCTACTAAGTTATTCTTCAGATATGACAAGGAAGAATAATTTCTTTCAAAAGAAGAAATTATATTCTGGGGACAGAATATAAATACACTGTAATGCAAAATATTGACTTTTGATTGCAAAAAACACATTCTGAAAATTACAAGTCTTGAAGGGGACTTCCAAAGACCCATGATTTGCCAAAACCCATGCTGAACAAACTTTTCCATCTCTACCCTTCATCTGCTCAGCAAAAATAAAATAGA
This sequence comes from Brotogeris chrysoptera, assembly GCA_030323915.1. NCBI lineage: Eukaryota > Metazoa > Chordata > Aves > Psittaciformes > Psittacidae > Brotogeris > Brotogeris chrysoptera. The sequence continues at coordinate 25,779 of JARCZZ010045111.1, forward strand.
AAGGTAATCTTCCTTAGTGGTAAGACACTTTGGCTCTAAACATAAGAAAAGGCTTTATACATTACTAGAAGAATGCATATTACCATTTCTTTAGGCGGACTTGAAGAAGGGTGAAGAAAAACTGAAAGGAAAAGTTGGCATCTTGTTTTCTGATCATATTCTGAAATTGCTTGTGTTTGCTAACAAACCATTTGCTAACAAACTTCAGATCTGTGCATTACATACACAAAAGATTCAATACTAAAACAAATAAAACTTAAATTTTACCTGTCTTCATTTTTATGGTACATTGAGAAGTTTCTGCAGGAGTCTTCAGACCCATCACAAAAAGTGCTATATTCCAGAATATTTTTTTGTTCTTGAGCTGTTGCATTTTTACTTAGTTCTGTGTTCTTTTGATGATCTTCATGCCCTCTTGAGCCAAAGAACATACTAGAACTTCTCTCTTTACTATTTAAGGCACATTCAGCACATTCTTGATGAACTTCATCAGTTTCAGTTCTTCTCCAGGAACTACTTTTCCCTTCCTTATCAAGAAATAGCCCCTCTGACTCCAACTGGTTTGAAGTATTTTGTTTTCTTATTTTAGGTCTCACTACTGGTTCAAGTGAATTTCCTTGGTCATCACTGACATTTAACTCATTAGCAATTGCTCCAGGGGTTTGGATTTCAACATTCTCTATACTTTTTATCTGCCATACTTCATGAACAGCAGCACTTGAGTTACTTTTCTCCATAGCTTGATCTTCATCAGATGATGCAGAAGTCCTGATGTTTGTGCATGCCAAGTCTGAGCCTCCGCAAAAATATCTCATTAAAGGCATTGGCCCTGCTTCTTCACAGCATTCTCTAGTAACACTGTGATTGAGGCTGGACAATTGAGACTCCAAGTTGGTATAACACACTCTGCCTTTTTCAAACTCAGAATGTATTTTATTTCTTGCTTCCTGGGACACAACTACTTCTGTTCCTACGGAAAATTCATTTTCAGCATGATCTTCTTCAGCACTACCGTCTGGCTTATAAGATGAGTCTGTGTTTACAAAAGCAATTCCATTCTGACCATTCCAATCATTACATCCAGCCACCGCATACTCTGCAAGGCACCTAAAATTTCTGTAAGGATTCATAAAGTTTCCTGAGACTTGGTTGCCTTCCAGATCATAAGAGAATAGAGAAAATGGTAATGTGCTCCTTTCCAATGTGTGGCTTGATAAATTTCCGCAAACAGGTTCTCCAGTTCCAATATTTTCTAACAAAGGATCACCTAATAAAACAAGAAGAAACTTGAACCAGTGGACTGCAATCTTCACAGAAATTTGTAAGAAAGAATGCATTGGAATAATCAAAACCAATAAAAATATTCTCATTTATAACAAATTCTCATGAAAAAGAGAGGATAGTTCACTAGGATTGCAGTGCAATTTGATAAAGAGAAACATTTACCAGAGATGCAGTCATTCTGCACTAATACATTTATGTTCTCATTTATATAAACTAAGCACCTAAAAGTAGACTTAAATGCTAGAATTTCAGCTTAACCTGTGATATGAAAAAACCCACATTTCTTTAACATGTTCATAAGCAGCATTTTACACTGCTTACATATAAAGGGGAATTTTAATATATGAACAGAAAAGCTGAAAAAATACAAAATTAAAAAAAAAACCCCTACATTTCTTTCTGTAAGCTAAAAATTGGACTATCCATTCATTAACTAGCTAAATTGTGCCTCCTGCCACACTAAGATGAATCCATTTCTTGCTGCTACGAATTACACACTAATAGCACTATATTTTGCACATGCATCTGTGAATGCAGCTCCTCATAAGAAGCAAATAATGCAAGCATGAATGTGGAAATACAGTTAGTAGTTACCATCATCACAAATTCAGTCTGGTTGTATTACACTTGAACACCTCTTGCATAAAAGGACAATAAACAAACCCAGGAGCAAGAATTATAGAAGGTAAAATTAAGTATACTGCTCCTATTATGAATTTAATGCTTACTTCAATTAATTGATAAACTTCTAACCAAGGCAATAGTCCATTTTTTCAACATACAACAGCTTTCATAACTAATGTAGACTTCAAAATTGAGCAATCAAGAGATTTTGACTTAACTACAAGGTGAAGAAAAATGAGATGCATGGTTAATTGAAGGGATTCTCTAGCATGTTATTTCAAAAACAGGTGGAGGTAGTAAATAAAGTAAAATGAGTATTCCAAGGGTTAAGAAAGAAAAAAGAAGCAAATCTCATTTAATATAGCTAATCTATGTGTAGTCTCCCTTATGAGGCTAAACTCTTATGAGAGCCATGCCTCTCAGCTCCAGAAGTCTGACTTGCAGGAAGCAATACTGTAACATTACATTTTATCTAATTAAAATCTTGAAGCTCCTTCACAAAATTACTAACAGCTGATCTTGGTAGGTAGGGCCCTCCAAAGACAATCCAGTCCACCCCTTTTGCTCAAACAGGGTCACCTGTAGCAGGTTACCAAGTATCAAATCCAGAGAGAGATTTTTAATATTTCCAAGGATGTCTCTTTCTACCCATCTTCCATAGCTGCTTAGATGCATATAAGATGTTAAGCCAATTAGCAAGGAAATACACAGCATGTTTTTAGGTAGTACCCACCCATCGAAAGGTAACTACTCACTGGGGAAAAGGCAACCTAGTTGAGGTAAGGGGAATCAATCCAAAACACTTCTCAAAAATAAATGTGAGAAGTCACAACATGAAAAAAGGACAAAATATAGATTATGTATTCTCTCCTAAATGTGATTTGTTGTTTGATCTGAAGACAAAAATTTGAATTATACAATATTTTGGTTATCTGGTTGGTTAGAAAGAATTAACTCCCTCAGGAAGGTCCTTCCTCAGACAAAACTAAACAGCCTAAGATAGATACCATGAAGGCAAAGTAAAGTGTAAGTTTCATTCTATAAAGCCAGATGAATTGACTTTGCACATGTTAACTGGCTACCATCTTCCCTTCACATTTCCTCCATGTGCCTTTTCCCTCCTCTCCCAAGTACCTCTGTTTGCAGATAAATGGACATACACAAAGATATGCACTTACGTAAAGAATTTGCTTTCGGAATATCCTCCAGTTCTAATTGTTTGACGTCTTCATTGTGTTGATGCTCATCTCTGACTTGTCTCCTTGAAGATGGTGTAAAACCAATATAGGCATATCTTCTTCCATATCTTCTACCTGTAATAGTCCGATGTTTTCTTGATGGCTTGGGCCAGGCAGGTTTGTCATCTTCTTTGCCGATTGCTATGTAAGATTATGGACAAAAGAAAAAGACAGATGCTTGAGACAACATTATGACTTGATAATTTCCCTCTTCTCCAACAGTTTGATACAATATTTTTAGCAAAAATTTCTTATTCCTGCAAGGCCTTGAACCTAACTAACGATTACTAAGAACCTGGAGTGCTCTCAGAACATGTGTTGCGAGAACACATAATTTTCATCTGCACTAAATACTGAACAACAGTGGTTTTGCCCCAGTCTTAACATGTTTGTTGTAAATAAGAGACTTTAAAAAAAAAAAACAAACAAAAAAGAACACAAAAAAAAAAAAAGCCCAGGTATCACTTGACTTTTTTTTTTTAACGTAATACAGTTCTGTACATAGTTGCAACACAGCACATCTGCCATCTTATAAAATGTTTGCAAGCATTGTAAAAAAAGGAAAAGCCTTCAGGTAATGCAGCACAATCAAGCTAGCCCTAGCTGGCTTACCTCTGTGATGGAAAAAGGACAATTAATCAAGTTGCATCTTCTAAAACAAGAGTCCTAAGTCCCAGAGAGAAGGCTTTATTCTTCACACTTCATGTGCAGGCATGGCCATACAAGGCAACTGTCCACATATGGTTGCTATTATAGTAGCATTCTGTATTAACAGATTTTAATGCTTTTGCCAAGAAAACATGGGATAAGTGTATAAGGAAACACGAAAAACAGATTGGGGAAAGCTGCCAATATTGAAATTAAGAGAGATTTTAATACAACAGTAGATTCAGCTATTACCACATAATAGCTTTATTTGGAAGGGAGCTCAAAGCTCGTCTAGTTCCATGCTGTGGGCAGTGGGTGCCTTCCATTAGACCAGGCTACCCAAAGCCCTGTCCAATCTGACCATGAACACTTCCATGGATGTTAAGATGTGGGGTTTCATTTTCTATATATCTGCACCTGATTTAAAAATGGAAATAGAGTGAAAAATCCATAAAGGTTCACTTTCTGGGGCTTTTCTGTTGTTTGTCTTTGTTTACTACTACCTCATAAACCAAAACCAGGGTCCCAGAAAGACTCACTATTAATAATTTAGCAGAAGGGGGTCGTATCCAAAGGCTGTTGTTAGTACAAATGCTTTTAGAAGTTCAGTAGTTCAGATGCTCAGTGGCTTTTTGTGTCCCTCTAAGTCACTTTAAAACTTCACAAGATATGGAATTAACAATGCAGCCATTCAATGAGTCAAATTGACAAAGGAGACATCAAAGTCCATGAAAATAAAGTCTGCAACCATTAACACAGTTTTCTGAACTTCAGAAAAGAAAGTTTTTCTTTCTTGCCTATCAAATTGATCTCTTCACTACCCTTTAAAAGAGAATATGTATATGCAAAGAAAATATTTATTAGCAGTTATTTTATGCAGCTTTAAGCAGAACAGCCACTATGTGAACTACCTAGAAGATAGTTGGTACATGTGTGCAGTTCTATCAAAGAGTCCAAGTATGTTGGTTTTGTTGCTGGGGTTTGTTTGTTTAAACTAGCCTCACTGTTAAAGCTGTTGGTTTGCTAGGACTGACATACAGGAAACTAACTCTGTTAGTTTTCTAACCTAGCATAACTCACAAAAATGAAATGCAAGGAAAAAAATAAAGGAGTATTTTCTTGCAGCTGCACTCACAGAAATCATATGACCCCTTAAAAACTTTAATGACGAAGCAAACAGAAGAAAGTTACCTACTGTAAGCTAGAACTTCTAGTAGGAGCTAGTCTTAAGAGGTTGAGACATACAGCATCCTGTAAAATTTTGGTCTATAACTGCCAACATGGCAATTCTGAAAACATTTCCCAGCAATTCTGCACTTCAGTCAAATTTCTGTGGAAAAAAAACCAAATACTTGCTGCCTTATTTTCCCCACAGGGGAAAATGGAAAAAAAAAAAACCCTAACAAACAAAGTCACAAACAAACCCCACAACAAAGCAACAAAAAACCCAAAGCAAATAAAAGAATCAAACAAGCAAAAAAACCCAACAACAAAAACAAACAAAAACCCCAATAACTAACACCCCAACACCAACAGACTACATAAAACACACACACGACCACTCACCCCCCCCCCCAAAGAAAAATAAAAATTAACCAACACAAAAAACATGAGTGGTATAATGATGGTGAAAGTTTCAGAGCCCAAGAAAAAAAAAAAAAATACAAGTTCCAGGAAAAGAAATATGATATAATCACTTTCTTTTCCAGCCTAACATAGAAAAAAAGATATGGTTGGAGTAAACCAAGCAAAATTACACTCACAAAAAAACACCTGCTGCCAAGAGTCTAGAATACCAGTTTCATTCCCAGGTGAACTGACACCAACAGTAACAATACTTGTAGCATTTAAAAATAAAAGGCAAATATTTATAATTCAATTGCTTAAATTGCAACATTTAAGCAAATTCTAACATGAGGAGTCTTTTATCTAATGCTGCCAGCTTCACCTTTTATTATCTTTAGCCAATTCTAAGAAACCATTTGCTACAATAGTGTTGTGCTGTTCTTCACCACATTATACCTATAGCTCTAGATCTCCCTCAAAAAATGAAATCCTAGTCATGTCTTCTTTTCACACTTCCCACATATGAAATCTCTCAAACTATAGTCCAGTTCCATGAACACTGTATAAGTCCAAACACGGCCCTCACTAAATGCAATATGGTGATACTGCTTATTTCTACAGCTCTGGGATGCAACTCAGTTGAACATCTGCAGAAAAAAATTAGCAGGTATCAGAGGCCTTTTTCTCATTTATCTATGTAGTTTCTTTACATATCTTTTCAAGTATTTTCAGGTATTTGTCCAAACCTGCCCATCCATATTAAACAACAGAAGCTAAAATTGTCAATTTGTTATTAACTATATAACTTCTGCAATCCTCTGAAAGTTGAAATCTCTCTACCATCTTTGCCAAAAAAAGTCCATGCAACTAATGCACGAAAAAGGGGATGAATAATATTCCTAATTAGTCAGCCAGTTAATATCCTTTCAAGTCAACCAACAAGTAATTTTTATTCAAACAATCTGCAATAACTCTTAAATTTTCACTGATTATAACATGGCTGGTTAGCAGACTGCCAGAGGGAGCTGACAATAAGCAGCCACATCCAAACTTAGAGCAGAATCCAACACTTAGATTAGTAAATTGACACAGCAACGGAGAAAGCTGGCAGTACAAGTGGTTGAAACAAAAAATGTAGAAATGCAACATAACTGCCTAATTCTTAAATTTAGTTTGTTCACCAAAATATCAGTATTGTTTAAAAACTGATATCTGCTCCTGAGAGACAAACTCTTTGAAAGCAAATGTTTTTGTCTTTAAAACTGATGTTCACAGCATGCAAAATTCTTAAAGCTGGTTGCAATGCACTGTACTTTTTTGTTCCATCCTTTATTAAACTGTTTTTAAGACACATCATGCAGTTGTTCTTCTGCCCTAGGAAAGGTTCATTAGATCAATATAGTGAAAGTTTTCACCACTTACTAAAAGTTGGTCTGTCACATTTGGTTTACAGGAGAAGTTAACTTCTACTTAGATACAAAACACCTCAAAATAAGAGAAGGAGTTATGCATTAATTTACCTGCATGTCTAAAATGAGCCATTTAGTCATGTGAAAGCAGAGACCGATTTACAAAGAAACCCTCTAGGCAATCTAGTTCCCAAGACACATAATATCCTCCTCTCAAGTCCTTCCAGGATGGCACAACCATAGAAATGGTTATTGCTCTGTCTTCTTCCAGAAGCTCAGTTTAGTATGCCTCTTCAAAACATACCCAATACGTGCTGACAAGACACAGTTCTGCAAAACTTACTAGTTTTACAGATGCAACACACCACTGACTAAATAATCAAGATATAGGAACAGGCTGGTTACTCCTCAGGCCAAAGATGCTTATACACACACCTCTATCCTTTCAAAAAGGTATTACAGTCACCTGAATTCCTCAAAGGATTGTTAGCAGCTGTCATAAAGCAGAAAAGAATTTTAGATTACCAGAGCTGGATTAAGAAAACGAGGAGAAAGTATCTCCTAAAAATGCTCAGTGCATAAACAGGTAGGTCTAGCCTTTCTCAGGCACTGCCTTTATCACTGATGCAGAGCAGTACATTTCCTTTTTACTTCTGCGAATACTGAACTAAGGACTCCACTCTCTAAAGCCAACAAACTACAGGCTGTAACACAGAAAGCTCCCGAATCTAGCCTAAACCCCATCTGACTCGTATAACAGACTTATTCTCTCCCACCAAAAAACCTGGGTTTTTTTTCAGAAGTAACACAATGTTCAAGGTTAACCGTAGAGGCATGCACACATGCATTCACAACCCAGCATTCAAACATTCAGAAATTATCCATCCCCTTGAACACAATCCTACAGATAAACCTCAAAACAGTCTAATTTACAGAGCCAAATTTAAGACCACTGGAGTTCTCTGCGGAGTTGCATGCATAGTCCTCCAACAGGATCCTAGTCCTTACCTACGGAAACCCAGACGCCTGCCTTTACTCTCTTCTCCATTACCTTTTGTTCTCCCATATTCTCTCTAATCCCGCACACTAGAAATAAGAGAAGCAGCTTTCTGGGCTCAAGGAGTGCATGACATATCTACAACACTACTCAAATCACCACCACCCGTGCAAGGCACCAATTACGGCTGTACATCTAACTCCTGACTGAGGCAATATCAACTGCCACAGAGGCACGCAGGCTGGACTACTTTGTGACTCCAAGAACTGCTCTGATATACCTGGATGGCACCACTTCATTTAAGCAGTCTAGTCCATAGAAGCAATAGTAAAAATTATACAAATTAATCATATCTAAACTTTTCCGAACATCTGAAAAAGATCTGTCTTTAATTCCAAGAGCTGAAATACTGAAAACCTTCCCTTACCTACCTGACACTTTTTGCAATTTAAGGCAGCGGCAACTGAATTTTGTAAATTCCACTAAAAAAAAACCAAAAACAAAAACAATAAACCAAACTGTTCCCTAATCCTAGAAACATCACCCCCTAGGTCTGTTATATGCATCACAAGGGGAAAACCAGGTTATAAGTGTATGGCACTAAGCAGTGAGAAGCAGCCAGAAGGGAACAGTCTCATGTGTTTTTAATCCCAAAGAAGGAGGAGTGCATGTCATAATCTGCTGCAGAAGATACTTAACTGGATTTTTGGATTTTTATTTTTTTTTTTTTAGGACATGCAGAATTAGCTTCAAGTATTTAAATAGTGGTTTGTTTTTTTCCCCAACATTTTAGTAACCCATAAGTTCTTCCACTCTGATTTTTCCCAGCATTTTAAAAAGACTTGCATGCACATTCTGGTCTCAATCTCACCAACACTTGGCATAGATGGAAAACCAAACCTCCTTTAATGTACTCAACTGTTCTTTCTGCTTTTACTTCTACAAATTACAGAAACCATTTCTTCCACAAGAAAAGGAACAGGATCTCACATTCAAAGTTTGAAATAGGAATGCACGCTTACTGTTTTCTAGATTACCAACTTAAAAAATAAAATAATAAATCTGCATTTACTCCCAGAAGCATATGAATGCCATTTGGCTGAAACTTAAAACCAACTCATATTCAATACCCTCTTCAGTTAACAGAAGAAAGCCATAGAAAAATCCAAAAGGGAGAGGAATATCTCAATAATTTTAAAGCAACATTACTGGCAATTTCCCCCTCTTACAACTATGGGCAAATTAATGCTGAAATTGTTTAAATATTTCATTATGCTCACAAGCTTCAAACTACAGACTGGCAAATTACTACTGAAAACAATGAACATATTCAGTTAGAATCTCTCTTTACTGTCTGTGAGAAAACTCACAGGCTGAGATAAAGGCAGTGGCTTGTCAACCTCCTATTCCCCTATTCCTCCTATTCACCAGTTTTATTGTTGAGCATGATGCCATGGAACAACACTGTGGTCAGTTGGGATCAGTTATCCTGGCTGTGTCCTCCCCCAGCTTCTGGGCAGCCTGCTCACTGCTGAGGTGGGGGGAGAAGTAGAAAAGGCCTTGGCTCTGTGTAAGCACTGCTCAGCAAGAATGAAAATATCCCTGTGTTACCAATACTGTTCTCAGCAAGAAGGTCCAAAACACAGCCCCACACCTGCATCTATGAAGAAATGTAACTCTATCCCATCCAAAACAAGTACACCAAAATATAAGCAAAAATTGAATGTTTTTCAAAAGGACTAGATTAATGCAAAGGTTCCTTCTTCAAAGTCTTTCTTTTAGCAACGACTTTAGGCTGTTCACTAGGATATTTGAGAGCACTAGGATATTTGAGTGGTGATTATTTCCACAAGTGTTATCAGCCCAGCTACATGTACACTAAAAATGGAATATGCTTCAGGGATTTCTTTTTCAAGCATCAATTACTGTCTTTGCATTAACCTTTCTGGTCACTTTGCATTCACCTTTCAGCTACAGATTCCACTAAGCTGATGTTTTTACATAGTATGGTTCCTCTTCTTTGCCTGAGGCTGAAGGTATCTTGTGGTCTATTTTCAATAAGCTGACAGGCTGGCCTATCACTGAATTAGCTTTAAATGAAAATAAAAGCTTTTTTTTTTTTTACCACTCAGATTACAGAAACTGATTATTTTGTTAATGACTAAAACAGCAGCTGGCTGAACTTTCAAACAGATTGACCAGTTTAGGGCTCTGGAATCTCAAAAGTCCAAAGCATCCTTTCAGCAAACATGAATCAGACATTTCTTCCTCTGTGGGCCTAACTTTGGAAACACAGCATAGGTAATTAAAGATATCTGAATATTTCTGCAAATAAAGCAAATGCTTATTGTCCACCTTAATGACAAGAATAATTCTGCATTTAATAGTATTTAGAGAGTTAATAAAAATATTAATCATAGCAAATTTTGCTAATTTCAAAAACACTGGCAGACTCTTAACACTTGTTTAAGTCACACCAAACCAAACTCGTAATTTATAAGTGTGCATGCACACTTAGTGTCAGCATGTTAATACTTGCACTAATAGCTCGACCTTCTCCGACATTCCTTGCAGCCCTCTTCCTAGGAGAAAAGCTGACCTGCTTGCAGAAGGAGAAAAGAAGCTGACCTGCCTCCACAACTCCAATTACCTGAGATGCCAAACAAATGTAACTTACACTGCATACTACAAGCCAGGGACCATCTGCCTTACAAGTCTATTGCCCTCAGAACAATGGAATTCTGGACTCTGATGCTGTAGAGGATAGTAATACTTTGTTTTATTCAAGCCTTCCTAAGACAACAAGAATAAAAACACAACAAGTGCTATGGAACACAAGGAACATTACAATGTAAAAATGGTAGCAATGCCAGTTTAACATTCTGTTACAAGTAACAGAGTTTGCTGAATTAACCCAACACAGAGAACCATAGACCCTTTGGGTTGGAAAGGACCTTAAGATCATCTAGTTCCAACCTCCTGCACACCTTCCAGTGGACAAGGTTGCTCCAAGCCCCATCCAACTTGGTCTTGGACACTGCCATGGGTGGACCATATCAGTATTTCATCACATCATTATCAGTATTTTAACTTTGCTATGCTAAACTACTTTTGCAGAAATAAACATTTTCATGGGAGCAGCTAGCTTAACAAGGTGATAATTCACAAGTCTTATTTTTATGAGGCTTTGATGTATCAACAACTACCTACACTGTACTGCAATTCACTGAGCTGGCAAAGCAATTAAGAAAGTAGGCATATTTCACAGAAGTTTCTTGATCCCATATTTTAATGGGATTTCAAAATAATGATTTGTCTAAACAACTTTCACCAGACATTTTCCTTTCTTCGATGGGTGAGAAGGAACAATAGAAATAGAAAGAAATTCTGTGTAGGTCGGACTGCAAATAAACTAATTTTATTACATATATTTGATTACACAGGTTTAAACACGCATACTTCTCCTAAACGAAATTTACACCTAGGAAATAGCTATTCTTCATTATTTGTGCATTAACAGAGAACAGTAACAGCCTGACAGCACTCTTTACTGCTATAGGCATTTATTTTTTCTACATAGTGTCACAGAATTTTAATCAAAAATCATTCCTCTAAATTGTCTAACTGTGTCAACAGGCAAGTGCAAATCAGGCGCCACACTGAAAGAATGAGTCTGAACATGTCAGAGTACAGAAAAAGGACCTAAATTCAGTCTCTAAGCTTTCAAACATCCTAGAACATATTCAACATCAATTGTAATGCAAACTTTAGACCTTTCTATATCTTTATGCACCATCCAGATTCATATGCTACATAACAAGTATCCAAACTTCACAGTCTTAATTCACCAGTAGTATTTGTCAGCATATCTGTAGCACACAGTATTCTGGAAGAACTCAGTTCCACCCCAGTCAGCATGGCAGAAGACCGGCAGCTTAAGTGAACCTACTAAAGGGGCAATACCAACATACACACAAGAAACGCCTTCAAGGAGGCCCTCACCCACCTGCAAAATCCGTGTTGCACAGTGCAAATACAGGTTAATGCATTTTCGCTCGTGTGGAATTAAATGAATGCTTTCAACTGACAATACCTAAAAAGTATCTGGATTCTAGGCCCAATACACACTCTTCTATCCTGGAACTGGGGGACGGTTCCACTCGAAGGCGAACAGACCACCTCTCCTCCAGCAAACAGGTGGAGTAAGCGTGTCATAACCGAGTTCCTGCAATGTGAAGCAGCTAACTCCAGACGTAAGCCTGCTCACACCCATTTCACCTTGCCCGAGAGGCCACCGCCCTGGCAGGACCGCTCCCGAGGCTTGCAGCGCACCTTGGAGGCTCAAGCCTGTCACCACGGATGGGCAGCATCGTGGAACCGCAGCCTCCCCCCAGTCACCCCGGATCACCGAGTCACCATCACAATCTTACGGGGCAGAAACCACGCAAACCAAGCACAACACAGCGACCCGAGCGGCCTGCCCATGCCCATCGGCGGCCGCGGGCCCTCTCGCACACTCGTACTCCGGGCCACCGCGGCCCACAGCGCTACTCAGCAGTGCCTTCTCGGGCTCTCCCTCCACAGCACCACCGGGGCCGCCCAGCACCGGGCCTGGCCGCGCTCCGCAAGCCTGTCCCTGAGAGGAAACCGCCAAGCGACCGCCCCAGCAGCTGAACGCGTACGAGATGCGGCGCTGCCTGGCTTCGCTGCCACCCTCCCTTTTTCCCTCCCCATCCGCAGGCCGCACGCAAGGCCACCGGCTTCAGCCGGGGCTAGCCCCACAACCGACAAGCCTGGCAGGGACGGGAGGACACCAGCGGGGGCAACACTCACCTTTCCTGAGCGCAGCGCGCGTGCCTCCCCGCAAGCGCCGGCAGCAAGCCATGCCGCTGGCGCCACTAGAACCAGCAATACTACCTGACCGCAGCCGGCAGCGGCCGGTATTTAAGCAGGGAGTGCAGGAGCAGAGACCAATCACGACCGGGGGGGGCTGGCCAGCTGCTCGAGGAGGGGCAGGGCCTCGCTGCGGCTCTGCCACCCCTTCCCCGCCCCCGGGCTGCGGGACCTGCTCTGCTGCCCGGCCGTGCAGCTTCGCTGCCCTCCGGCGTGTCCGCGGTGATGTGCTTCTGCTCGGGAGCCGTGCTTCTGACCTTTGAATGGTGTCTGTAACCGAAAAAAATTATTGTTGGCCTTCTACGCGGTCCTTTAATCATGCAGAGCAAGCTCGCCTCTGGTCCAGCCACTGTTAAGTGAATTTATAAGATTTTACTATTCTTTAGTAAAATTTACTCTCTAAATAAAAAAGATTTTATCGCTTAAATTCCCACGAGGTCTAAATTCCCTAGAGAATAGGTCTGTATACAAACAAACGAACAAACAAACAAAGGAAAAACCACCCACCCACCCCAAACAAACAAACAAACAAACCCCATAACCCAAAACTTCCATGAAATTCCACAGATGCCTACTACACAAATAGGTACTGTACTAGTTATAGCTACAGATCTGAGACTCTCCTAATCAATGTGCAAATGTAATTCCTTTATATCATTCACCCAGCACTCACTAACAGTAACATTTGGAGGGATTTAGTTCACAAAACGTTGTCAGGAAAGCAATCAAACAGATTCATGAAAGCCTATGCACGACCAAGTCAAAGGCTGCTAACTCGCTGGATTCTTGTATTCCTTACACTTGTTATTGTGGAAATCTCTCTTGTACCTCCTTTCTAAATTACAGCATGTTTAAACAGCAGCAGTCAACTTTCTCTGTCGAGGAGAGGAGAGGAGAGGAGAGGAGAGGAGAGGAGATGTTAAAAAGTAACTAAGTGCTTTTACACTTTATCAACTGTGGTGGTTACAGTGTTGCTTTGAACTTGCTACATCATGGGCATGGAACACCGTTTAAAGCTTGGCCTGAAAGGTCCAAGGGAAGGGTGAAATAAAAGCTCATAACTGGGCAAGACTGATCCTCACTACCAAATTTCTTAGGTGTGTCAGTTTGATATGGTAACACAGTGAAATGGTGGCACTGCATCCTCTAAGCACACCAGGAGAAATGATTGCTGTCACAATGATTGATCAGGTTTTTCAGATCATAAAAATGAAGCAATACCGGGATTATTTTTTTAATATATAGCAGAATGCTTCAGTTGCTAGTTTCAAGAGTCTGCACTTTTAGCTACTTATAGTAAGCCAAGCAGCTTAATTGAAAAGGCATAACATTGTCCTAAAATGGTTTATTTTTCTCTTCAGAATAGTATTACAAAATATTTCTGTTAACAAATCCCAGAGTAGCCGAAGTAATCCTGTCAGTGTTCTCTGGAGCTGACTGAAGTGCAATGTGTGTCTATGCATGTTTCCAAATTTTGTCACAAAGTCCAATTTGTCAGTGCTGTGAGCATGAACCTGTTCTGGTGTTTAGGTGGCAGACTGAAGGAGTTCAGCTGGCTGAGTCCAAGGTAGGCTCCTTTACCAGCACAGCAGAGTAAGCTGGAAGCCAGAACTTGCCCCTCCTTTATCCCAGGGAGGGATTCCCAGCTGTAGCTTTTCCACTGGCACCACAGCAGTATTTTGACTGGCCCTGACGCGACCTGGTCAAGGCATTGCTGGAAGGTGTCTGACTGTGATTGTCACCTCTGGTCCTGGCCCTGATCTCTGAAATGTTACTAGCAAGGCTACTGCACCCATCTGACTTGCTGTCACCCTGGGCTCCCAGCTCGCTTTCCTTTGCAGAGCAGCCAGGACTTGCTGTACTCTGATGCAATTTTTGTATGCTGTTTTGGCAAAAAGAAACAATTTTGGAGTTAAAGGCTGGCAACTGCTTCTTGAGAGAGGGATCCCAAAGTAACAAGTTAAACGTTTTAGGAACCAGATAAATTAAGAGGTCTGCTGTGTTATCATTCTTGCTATTAATGATTAAATTAAAAAATAAACTGTGGCCTAGTCAAGGAGAAAGAGCCAAAGTTCTAGAGAACTTCTCAAAAGCTCAATAAAAGTGTCCTCTAAATTTGCACAGTGCAAGGATTTCTGCTAGTCTGAGAATACAAAGATTACCTTTCCCAAGCTCAGAGAAGACAAAGATTACCTTTCTTGAGCAGCTGTAATGGAAAACATGCCTGTTTCTCAGGATCTCCAGCCAAAAGCCTGGCATTTTAACTTAAACAGTCGTGGAAGAGGAGTTTATCTATTGGTCACCTGGCAGATGTATTTATAAGTGTTGTACCAAATTCTGCTGTCAGTCGCAGAGATGCGGGCTCAAGAATAGACAATGTGGAGACGTTTTTACTTCAAACTGCATTTCTGGCAAAGACAGTATGATCCTGGAAGCTGTACTTGTGCAACTGGCAATAAAATTTGGGCTACTCTATTTTTTTCCAAATGATTCATTCAGCCTTGTTATTGACACCCTTGAATATACAACTGCCCAAAACACTCCTTTCCTCTTCTTGAAATTAGAAAAATCTATATCATTAGGACTGAATGGGAGCCTTCACCCATTCACCCATAGGTACCGTGGGTGAAGATTTGATTCTAAATTGGAAAAAATCTGTGCAAGTTGTATAGCTGCTGTAAGCATGTCTTCCAAACCCTTGTATGCAATAGTAGTTCAGAAATGACTAAAAAAACCCTATTCTTTTGAAAACTGCCTGCTTTTTAAGAAGATGTTTGTGTCAACAGAGGATTTTTTTTTTTTTTCTTGGTAGATTGAACCTGTCTTTTTTCTGTCTTCAGCTACTGATGTTAAAGAGCCCCTAGCCCTGGGCGCTACTCTGTAGGGTTTTGAATCTACTTTTCATTACTTCAGCATCTGTTTCCTTACTGCATCTGGGTATTGTAATGAATGTTTAAAGTATGTTCACAATCACACATGCCAAAATAAATCCTGGCTTAGCAAAGGGGGAAAGTCAATTTTAATGATAGTTACACTGATGGCGATCTTATGTATGGATACTGTAGTTAAGATTTTCAAACATGCTTAAGATAGATTTGTGAGTCCCTTCACCACCAAAATAGGTAGCTTACATTCATTAGGTTCTGATGTCTCGTACCTTTTAGTGTGCAGTTTTTCTCAAACTCAAGACTGTCTGAAACTTCGCAAGTTGTTCTATGCAAGTAGTGCTATAGTGAGTCTTTCTGTGGATGGCTAGGAGGAATTTAGATGTCTCCCTATAGATACCCATCCTGCAATTATGTATCCTCTGCTTGTACCACCCTAGAGAGCTAGGACAACTGCCTAACACTGATAATGTTGCTGAGCAAAAAATATCACAGGTCCTCCCTCTTCAACACTGCATAGCAGATATGGGTTTGATACTCTGAAGTTAGAGACAAAGTATAGCTTTGGGTTAGAAACAGAAATCTTTATCCCTCTAGTTAAAATAAGCCTAAGAAAAGTAAATATTGTTGCAATGAAAACTAATTTATGAAAAGCATAAAATCAGGGAGTTCTCAGATACAGCTTCATGAAAAACTTAACTGATCCAAAAATTGATGCCACCCACTTATTAGAAAATTACACTATTCAAATTTCTTGGTTAAATACATCGTATATGCAGTTTGGTTTCCTAATTAATCCAATTGTTTGTCTGTCTGCCTCAGAATTTTTTCACAGGCAGTGAGTAGGACAGAATTCACTGCGAAAACAGCAGCAGAATCCACCCCAGGTGGAATAACTCCCATGTTTGCTCAGCATCAATTCTTTCACCCTTAGGAGAACAGAGACATCACTTCTTCTCTTCATAGAAAAACATGGAGACTGATTTTTCACCAGCCAGAATCTATCTAGAAGTTATTATACAAATTATCCTGCTACTTATCTTTATTCTTTTTCAGTAACAGCACCTGTAAGATTTTATTGATGTAGCAAGCAAACCAGATGGCAATTTTGCTAAATCTCGGAGAAAAAAAGTAATTGATTTTTATACGGTTGTGTATGACAACTTGAAAATACTAAACTGTATATACATATTGACTTAGTTACAATCAAGCCACCTTATTGTGTCTGTTGATAATCTATTATACTATTGCTTGCTAGGTACTTCCTTGTCTTCCAGAAACTGCTGGCTCTGTTCATATCTTTTACATGTAAAATGTCAGTAGATCATTGGCAGAATCAGAAAGTTTTGCCTAACTTCTGCAACCCTCTCAGACCATACTGTGAAAGCCAAGTTAATTTTATTTATTCTATTACAGGGTTCAAGCTAAGTTGTTTCCTGGCAAAGAAAATGGAATACAGTATGAATTTTCTTTATTTATTGAGTTCATAATCTTCCCTGGCCAGTCAGATTGCTTAATCAAAATAAGCCAGTGGATAAGGTTACAAAACACAATTATCTCACTTAAAACAATTGCTGTAACATGTAAATACTCATGTATATGCAAATACACTCAACTTTATCTTTTTTTACTGTTTCTGTACACTTTCAAAGAAAATGTGTTGATTTTCCCAATTACATTATTTTAATATAACAGCCAGAAAATAAAACAGAGAAAGAATATTTTACTTGCAGCAACATCTCTTCTAATTTTGAAGGAGAAAAGTCTTCTAACAACCATTCTACCATTTTACGCATGTAAGTTCAGATATTTTCCACCCACCATGTATTTAGGAATGGAAAAGGTACCAGTCAGCTCTAAGAAACTGCATCACAGGACAGATTTGAAGAGACAGCATACAGTCCTGTGTGCCCCAGAGATAACATTAAGGGATGAGATCCAATACTACGGATCATATGTAAATCAGAATAGGAAATAAATATGATGGTACTAGTCTGGCTATCTGTCTTCAGAAAAAGGCTTGAGTGAGAAACTAGCCATTAAAGGACACAGAAGGCTGGCTTACAGAACTTCACAAATTTTATCTCTTATGTTAAAGTAACTCATGGAAAATATTTCAACATTATTATATGTAAATAATTCATGGATTTTAGAATGCAATTTTTCAGAGTAAACATAGAAATAAAAACCACTATTACCAAGTAAGTTAGAACGAAATACAAGTTATGTCTCTCTCAACATATGCATATCTCAACAATTAAATTCGGAGTGTCATTCAATCGAGCAGAGTTTCCTGAAAGGAAACTCTGCTGACCTACTGCGCCTGCAAAAACTCTTGTAAGACCTTTCAGCAATACTTTACACAGCCCAAAAAACTGAGTAAGGATTCCAAATGGTTTGTAAATTAATGTGCATTTACAGCTTTCATAGGGTACATTAAACAAAATTTCAAAATTATACTATATATTTTTGCAACAGAAAAAAAGTTAAATGCTGCTTTCCAAAGTGAAATTTCAGTTTCACATTATGAAACTATTACTTTAGACATCAATTTCTAAATTGCTTTTTCCCTCAATGGAGACATTTTTGTAGATGTTTCAAAAACTGAAAAACTTGTTTTAAAACCAGATTAATTTCAAGCATCTCTGACCTGCAAAAACATAAGAGACCTGGAGCACATCTGTATGAATATGTGAAAACATAACACAATGTGAATACTTGCTATTTATTATTATCTGGCTTATATTTTCGGTTGTTTTAGAAAAAAAAAAAAAAGTAAATGTTTATTCCAACCCTGAAGAGTCTGAAGTGTAAAGGTACTGATCTAAGGAAAGAGAATCCTTGGTATCTTGTACAAGATTGGAAATCTTTGGATTTCCTTGTACAAGAAAAGAACATTAGCTGGCAACTGCCCACATACACTCAATATGAAGTTTTAGAATCATAGAATAGTTAGGGTTGGAAAGGACCTTAAGATCATCTACTTCTAACCCCCCTGCCAGGGGCAGGGACACCTCCCACTAGAACAGGTTGCCCAAGGCTCTGTCCAACCCAGCCTTGAACACCGCCAGCGATGGAGCATTCACAACTCCCCTGGGCAGCCCATTCCAGGGCCTCACCACCCTTACAGGAAAGAAATTCTTCCTCATATCCAATCTAAACTTCCCCTGTTTAAGTTTGAACCCATTACCCCTGGTCCTATCACTACAGTCCCTCATGACGAGCCTCTCCCCAGCATCCCTATAGGCCCCCTTCAGATACTGGAGGGCTGCTAGGAGGTCTCCAAACAGCTTTCTCTTCTCCAGGCTCAACAGCCTCAACTTTCTCAGCACGTCTTCATACAGGAGGTGCTCCAGTCCCCTCATCATCCTCGTGGACGTCCTCTGGACTTGTTCCAACAGTTCCATGTCCTTTTTATATTGAGGACACCAGAACTGCACACAATACTCCAAGTGA
>JARCZZ010045112.1:0-24018 GCA_030323915.1 Brotogeris chrysoptera
CAGGTGTCCTGTCTCTGCTTCCTCCCGGCTTCCCCTCCTCCCTGGCATAGCATGAGACTCAGAAAGTCCTTGGTCAGCCTAAACTTTATTAAGCAGCAGCTAAAAATATCGATGTTATTAGCGTTGTTCCCAGTCTGAAAGTCAAAACCACAGCACTGCGCCAGCTACTAAGAAGGAGAAAAATGACTGCTACTGTTGAACCCAAGACGGTTAGAAAAATTAAAAGGAAAAGAAGTCTATTAACTTGTAAGGAGCCTTGTGAGAATCCCATGTGTGCTCATGCCTATCTTACTACATACCCATTTCTACAAGCTTGGAAAAAGCCAGCAAAGTGCTTACTGAGAGGTAACACACTGCTGCACAAATGCAGAACAGCTCTGTATTGAATTTGAACATCGGTTTAAAAAAAAACCTACTTCAGAACCTTGGAGCATGTCATTACTTGCCATATGTTCTCTTACATCTGCACTATATTGAGCATCAAGTAATTATTTATTTTAGTGGGTTTTATAAATTTGTCATGTGTCTGGATCCTACTATCCACAAAGTATGAGCCTTCTCTGAATGTGGGGACTGAACAAGACCAGTTCAATCTTCCATGTAGAAAGAACTAGCTATTGAGCCAAATTTCCTCAGCCCCCAGGATTAACATTGTCAGGGGTAAGGAATGTGTTTGTTAAAAATGCTTTTAACAGTCTGGCAATTGGCTGTGTTTTTAATGTTTGGCTGTACGAAACTGGCCCAAACTATTGCCAGCATAGCTCAACATGACAATTACAACAGTAGTGTAGAATAAAAATGAGTTTCACAGGAGAAAAAAAAAATGCACATTGAAAAGGAAACTCAGAAGATTGTTCATCTGTGTCACGAAAAATATGATGCATTTAACTCTTGTTCCTGTCAGATAATATAATCCAACTGATATGTTTATATAAACACTGAGACATGCTTGAATTATCAGAAAATATTTAGGGTTGATCAACATTTTAACTACAATGATCCAGATAAATTACAATAGATAAACAGCTTATAAAGAGCACCTATTAGCTCTTAGGAAGCTGAAGCATTTGCATTGTCTTTTATAGGCACTGATAATAAGCTTGAAAACAATCCAGAATGGAATATATGTTTATAAACCTTACTGATATCATGGAATTTATAAGTCCCACTGTTCTGCTAGTTTGTCTACTCAGCTGAAACATTGACAGTCATGGAAGTTGTAGGCTTCTTAAGAGCAGTAGTCAATTTCAATAATATTGCTGTACTGTGTTTGAGTAAATTGTACATTTTCTTTTCACATGTCTATTCAAGTGAAGAATTCAGTAAGATATTCAGTCTATAGGAAGTTAGAATATTTTTTCCTTTTCTGAATTTCTCAAACACTGCCTCCAAACATCACTATATACATGGCCAACTAGAGTTCTTCAAGACAGCATTATTCTCAGTGAGACAATACCCAAATAGTTATTATTATACTTTCCAGCTGATTTTGACAACCAGCAAACCTCAAATAAAATAGCCACAACTTTAAGCATGACTGCTGATGGTGCATATGGTATCAGTTCTGATGATATTCATGTAATAAAACATGTAAAATGTCAATCACTCTTTACCTCCTTCTCCAAAACAAATTATGGAATACTTAGGGTCGTTCAAAACACTCACAAATTCTCCACCGATATGGATCTAAGATAATTTTATGATTAGTTACTAAATTAAATGTTAACATCAACAAGTTGAGAGTAAATTAGAGAATTACATTCACTTGAATATTGAAATAAAATTCTAATTGGTTACATATTTCAAGTTTTTCAATGTGCTACAGTTTATTTATGCTAATTAAAGCAATGTCTATAATGGGACAAAAAAATGCATGTTATCTGTTGCCAAAACGTATCCTTCATTAATCTGTGTCAATTGATTATTTATGCAGAAGGAAATTTAGCAAGTCAAAATACTATTATTTCATTTTGAATTCTGTCTTTATTTGGGCTAAAAAACCCATAGCTCGAATCTGAAGCTAAGCAATTTGTTTAATTCAGTGACATTTCAGCTTTTTTTGTGACTGCCTACAAAGAGAAAAACTGTTATTTACAGTTTTATTGGAAACGCTAAGTGAAAAATAGAATTTTAAAATGTATTTGGTGTGTTGACAAAATGAAGCTAAAATTTCAGCCAGAAAGTGAACATCATTTTCTCCATTCATATAGAAAAATAAAATTAACAGTCTAAAATGAGCAGGGAAAAAATATAAAATTGCAATGTGAATTAAGTAACTCAATTTCATGAGTTACAATCAAGTGAATACTTAATCATGTTAGACCACATGTAGGAAGAATATCACAAAGAAAATTGTAATCCAAGTTTTCTTGTCTCTTTAGGTCTCAGAAGGTCATTATTTGCCTTGCTTGTTTCTTTTCTCAAGGTGCATTATTCACCTTGCTTGTTTCTATTGAGTGAAGGGGTTTTTTTTGTGTGTGTGTGGGTGTTGTTTGTTTGGGTTTTTTTGTGTGAAGTTTTTTTTTCCTTTTTTTTTAAATTACTTTCTTGGATATCGAACATGTAATAGTAATTGGAATATATTGCAACAATTTGAACTTCACTTGATATGCTTTGAAGCCCACGGGCTGGACACAATTTAGTAAAGCAAAATTTCATACAGAAAATTTATTTCCCATGTGCAATGACTCAAGTGCATTTCCTACTTGATGTTAATCAACGAAAGTAGAACATGAGAAAATGCAAAATCTGTCTTGCAACACACAAGAAATTAAGTTTAACAAATGTCTGAACAAGATTTTATCTGAAAGTTTATCTCCAGTGATGGCATTACTAAAGTCTTATCATATGTTACGGTTATTTGTATGGAAACTTATAGAAAAGGGATTTTTTAATTTTTTTTTTTAGGATATAACCTTAATGTAGACTTATAGGTTTTGAATTATTTTAAAAATCTGTAGATATATGGATTATGAGAGCAACATCATTTAATCTTCTAATTTCATTCACATGTGATTCCTAATAAAATTTCTCATTTGAGCATAAAATACATTCTAGTATTTGAGGAATTCACACTTACTGTGTTAATTCAGAAGTCAACCTAAAGGTAAAAATAACCTAAAACTTTATATTAAATTTATCATTATGTATTTTGTCATGACAGACGTAAATAATACTTGTAAAAAAAAAAAAGAAAAAAAAAAAACATTTTATTTGTCGTCTGTCAGGTAGGTATGAAAGCATGAAGAAAACAGTTCTCATCTTATTATATTCCATTCAATTCTTAACTGTGCTATCCTTGTTTATTTACAGTAACATTTCAGAAAATGACTTCACAAGGTTTGCAATTACTATAAATACCTTATAGTTCAGAGTTCGCTACCATAGCTAAGATGTTTGCTTTTCAGCTTCGCAGGGGACAGGGAATTCTTGTTTGAGTAAAACCTGCAAGATAAGGGCTCACATGGTTATCCGTGTAGCTAACTGTTTTAGAAGAGATTCTTTTTTTTTTTAGTTAAACAGTGCTAAAAATGGCTATGATCAGACAATATTAACATGCAGCTAAAGGGGGGAAAAAGCCCTGGTGAGAAAGGTTAAAACAAGAGGAAAACAAAGCAGTAATAAAACTTAAAAAATCGAATCAGAGAAGAAATCAGTGAATTTTGATGATTCAACTGAAATGAAAACCAGAAAATGTTAAGACACATTTCTTGTATCATCAGCTTTCAGATGATCTATGATCTAAAAAGCAAGTACAATTGCACTCTTTCAAAGTCCCTGAAGTTGTGCCTTGTGATTCATACTCTCACAGCAAGCTCTCCTGAGCTATGATCCAGTTTATTTTTACATGGTGCAGTTCTATCTGTTTGGGAAAATACCTGCAACTATATTTAAAACAGTGCCCTAAGCAGTGGTGGGGCTTGGGCACTACTGCTCAACTGGCTGTACTGCTAAATACTTGTTGCAGGTACAACAGTAAAAATCTGGCATACTTTTTGGCAATACCAGCTGGCACCCTCCCAGGCAAATCATGGGCAACTTTGGGAACTAGTGCAGGTCATTCATAAAAGGCTGAGTACAGCTCTCTCATTTCAGAAGTTGGGAATGTTTAAGCCTATAGTAATGGGCAGGTTCTGACAGCAGGAACATCAGACTCTTTTTTCTATATTGTTTACTATTATAGATATATTTTACCTATACACAGCTCTAGAGTTTCTGAAAAGCACTGGAGTAGTCATTTGGCTTGATTATAATATTTCCAATAATGAAATCTTAACAAGCTCACCCTGACTTTTCTCTTTGCTTAAGAGAAAACTGTCTCACAAAGTACCATGAATGTGATATATAATTCATGCAGATTACGTGCTCCTCTAAGAACCCTGTTAACTGGGATTGTATTCCTAATTTCAATATCTCTTCTACAGAAAACAAAATTCATAATTTAGCTACAGGAAGATAAGTGAAAAGCAGCAAAAAAAATAAACTGATGTGAAACTACCATCAGTTCAGGCTAAAGCCTGAATTACACAAAGTGGAGAACTTCAGCATTTCCATATTAGCAACTTATTATTACAATGTGCAAATCAAAAACAATTCATGAAAAGCAGCTATGAATAATTTAAAATAGTGATTAATTTCAATGTTTTTGTAATTTCAAGAAGCACAGGTCATGGTAAAAAGCACGATATACAACTTCTTCCATAGAGCTCTTTTACTTAGGACTTTGAAATTCATTCTAAATTCCTCCTAGTTTACATAAGAAAACATAGGCTGCTGCAGATCAGCTTTTACAGAAGCGTCCTTATTCCATGAATTTAGAGCACCTCTTGCAACCCAGTGTTAACTCAGGATGATGGCCTCTTAGAGCTATAGCAAAGATCATGCTATCATGGACATTCAGTGAAAATGAGCTTTTTTCTGCACATTTTAACTTACGCTTGTACCACTTTTTTTTTTTTTTTTTAATTTTAAAAAATATTAGTTAGCTTCCATGTAATTTTTCCTCATTGTATTTCCTGTTTTATTATTGTCCCTGCCCATTTTTAATGTTTGTGTGTATGTTCATATGTATATGCTCTCTAACACAGAACAGTCTGTTGCAGAAAAGTATGAAGCATAATTTTTCACTGTATGCTATATTTAAGGTGTTGACATAAAACTTTACGTTACTCATAAATGCAGCTACTATTTTTTAGCAAGATGTATAAAGAATGTGTTATGAACAGATTTGACACAAAGAATGTTAACCACCTCCTGACTTTGCTGAAGTTTAGAGGTAAAAGTTAATATAGCTTTGCTGAGATAACTCATGTTATTCAAAGACATGTAACAGTTTTAGAAACAATGAAAATATTTTTTTTTTTTACTACAACAAGGAGAGTATCTGTATTTGAACTTCAGCTAATTTTGTTACAACATAGAAAGCCTGATCCACTGAGAATTTTCTATCCAAATAAGGGACTTCAAATTTTCACTGTGGAAATGAGGTGACATTCAAAGTTAATACATGGCAAACTCACATCTGTCAGTCTTTATTTGAATGCAAATAGTACACATTATTCCGACGAGAGGAGACCTTGCCTGAGGAAGGAAAATTCTAAGCCTGTCTGAAGTCAATTTTTTTTTTCAGTGAATGGAAAATCATTCACCCATGTTTAATATTTTCTGTCTGTGGCATTTCAGGTATAACAGCTGGGTTTGGTGGAATGCTTTATTATTTTCTACAATTGGTGGGGAGATACTGCTCCATTGATGGGAGCTCCATTCAATGTTTTGCTTGCACTACTTGTTTAAAAACAGATGTCTTCCTCTAAGATCTTTAAATAGTTTGTTCTATTTGAGAACATTACAGTTCAACAAAATGAATACAAAGGGGGCCATATGCACCATAGGCTGGTAGAGAAAGGCACTGGTTTAAATACGACATGTGGAAAACTGTTCCCTATATATGGTTTCAATATATTAACTGATGTGCTGTTGCCTTAGTATACACGAGTGCAGAATACATATGTTGCAAACTTTTGATCAGTATATTTATTTTGCAAGAATTGTATAATTATATTGTGCTTAAAGAGACACAATGCAAAACAACATTTTTATGCTCTTACAGATAACCAGTTTCGGGGGGGGGGGAGAGAATTCTAGTTACTGGTATGACAGTTTTAACACAACAATCTATCTTTTTTTTCTCTCAGTCATTTCTGGTGTAGATGTTACTTGGGAGAGTTACCTGACTGCTATTTTATCCCCAAATTCTGACATCAGAAAGAGGTCTGTGCCCTCTCCGTAGAAGACCATGCCTTATTTCAAAGTTGCAAGAATCCCGTACCTGATGAAGTTTTTCAATAGCTTAGAATCTTATTAGAAAGGTCTCTCATAAAAAATAATTTTTTTTAAACCATCTAAATAATGAGAGTTAATAAACAATTTTATTTACAAGTTAGCTATCTTTCATGTTCAGGCTTGCTTTACAGAGATAGCGTGGATTAGTATTAAGTAGAACATAGGAATCTTTGTTCCAAAGACTTTTAAACAAAAACATTTCTAGATAAGGAACTTTATAATAGTTCTTCCTGATATCAGAATAAGATCTGGGTTAATTCTCAGACATCCTTCCATAGGGATTGTCAGCATACAGTTTTGGCTGGTTTTAGTAAGGCTGCTTTTCCATACATTGGACACTCCTCACTAGGATCTTGTCAAACAGTACTTACGTTTGCATTGCATATATTTCTGTGACAGTTTTATTAACTATTGGAAGTATTTTAATATGGAAATTGTTAAGGAGTTCATTAGTTCCAGCAAGGCAAAGTGATTCTGTGTATGCAAAACAGATAATTGTGCTTCAAAAATTTTAAAACCTTGAACAAAGTGATTATTAGGATTTTTTAAGTATGCAAAAGTTAAACTCTCAGATTTATGATACAGTACACAATATACACATATATAACAATTGTGCTTGTGTCTGCATTGTGTTAAAAAAATAAGAGTTGCAGTAATTAAGTATCTGTTTCGGTTCAATTTGCTTCCTATTGAGACCATCTCATGCTGTTTTATAGTACTTAATAAAATCTAATCCATTAGACAATGTGATAGAATCTTACAATATGTACTGACTGCAGGCCCCCTTTGGTTCTTAAAACAATTTATATGCAGATTATATCCATTTTAAATCTCCTCCAAAATAATTTAGTTTACAGTTTCAAATAATATAAACTAAATACTTCTTGAAGGCCAACATCAAGTTAACAAATTGTTTTCATTGTGCTGTTTAGGTAAAAAAAGAAAGATAATAAAGCTCAAAAAAAAAGGACTAATTTTTTCAAGGTACATGCTAAAACCACAAAATATAAGTTTGGAACTTGTTCTGAAAGTTCATTGCCAACATATGTGGAAGTACGAATTCATAGATATAGTAAATGGGAACATTTCTGGAAAAGAAAACGGAAAAAAAACCCCTTTGTTTTCCTGGCCAAGAATTAATCTGCCTAAAGCAGAATTGCTTGTAAAATGTATTTTTGATTAAAAAGAAATCTGATGTAATTAAAAAGTTGTTTCATTGCCTCTTTTACACAGCTGTTTGGATAGTATATGTGTTGTCAGGTTTTTTTTCTTTGCAAATGTAAATATAGTAAAATAAGAAAATAAAAATAAACTGAAATAGAAAGAAAATACTTTTATGAAAGTAGTATGTATTAGACAGCTGAGAAGGAAAGGAGAGTTTTATCTATCACTCAGACCCGGAAGGAAAAAAATTCCAAACCACAACTGAATCTTAGCAACTTCAGGACACAAAAACTACTTCCCACATAGCCTTATGAGAAAATCACACACCATTAATTTGATTGATATGAACATTACTTATGACAAGCAGAAAACATTAAAAAGAATAAGTCCTGCATCTCTAAGTTAAATTTTATTATTCTTTTTACTACTGATCAACTTGCTGCAGTCTTTTTGCTTCTAAAAGTGAACAGTGTTCTAGGGAACTTACGTGAACAATCTACATATCACAATTCTGACTGTTGGTGGCTTTTGCTGTTGAATCCATTATCAGACAAAATGTCAGAAATCTCAATCCTCTATCTAACAGAAAGGAGTCCTTTAAAATGTTCAGTAGCTGACTACATTTGCAAAGGGAGTCTTTACATACTACATTATTTGCTTGGCCCCAAAAAAACTTGTTTAGTATGACCAGAACAAAAGAGTTAAAAAAGTAGGGTTTGGTCCTGCACACTGAGAGGTTAAATTTAGGGCTATTCCTCTATGCCTGTAAACAGTGAGAAGGCAATAGAAGAAATAAAATAATCTGAATTCTATTTCCAATTTTACACAAAAAAATGTTCCTAGAAATTAGAAGCTGGGAAAAGTTAGTTAATATAATTGAAACTGGAAATTTATTTTGTATAATTAAGTCTAAATTATAATTACCATGCCCCCTTACTAAAATATTTCTGAATTTGAGAACACTGTTCTCAGACAGAAATGCTTTGTTTAGGACACATATAACATTGTGCTTTACCCTCAGAGCCATTACCTTATACATAAATATATAGAATCATAGAATAGTTTAGAATAGAACAATATAGAAGTCATGCTGGCAGTATTTTATCAAATACATTCAAAATAAAAATTCCTACACTGTGGCCCAAGTGCCAAAGACAGCCATTGTATTTTCTGAGATCTTTCTGGGAAATTCATCTCATGTTTCAAGAGTTCAAAATTTGAAAGCTTATTTTAGTTACCCTAAGCTCCTTTGTAGCAGAGAGGGAGAAAGAGTATCCTGCATTTAGAGTAAGAGGGTTTTTTATAAAGATGGATTTTCTGGGATAAAAATATAGCAAGCCTGCTACCAAGAAAATCGTTATTTGACTGGAAAGCAAAGCACACACTTATCTAGCACTTGATATGGAAATTTAAGTAATAGAGGACAAAATTACTGCAACTGTAAAAGAAGAGCTAAGGGTGTTTCTAGGTACTGGTGGCATGACCTATTTCTCTCTCCACCTCCCCTGATTCATTTAGAAATCCCTAAAACTTTCATTTTCTTTTTTTATTCATATTTCTTTATTAGACCTTTTCATGTAAGATAGTTACCCCTAAAGCTGTTCTAAAATATATGCTTGTGAAGGGAAAAAGAGGAGGGTCTCAAATACGAATAGACACAGACAAATTAATTGCATTACCACTTAATGGAATAAATGTTCAATTAGTTTTGCAGTGGCTTTTCAATTAAATAAACTCCGCATCCAATTTAAATGCCAGAAAAATGTGATTGAAACTAGACTTTAACTAAAAATTTAAGTCCATAGAAATTTTTTCACTACTATTACTTTAAAAATATTATATTTTATGAAATAACAATAAAGTAAATTATCTACAATCTTGTTTTATGAATTGCAGCGTAAATTAAGTGCATCTCTCCATAGAGGAATAGTTGCAGTAGTATCGAGTGGAAACTACAGATTACTGCACACGAAGATTACCATCTTCATGTTATTATGTCCTTGAAAACATGCAGAAATTCCTACGTGTATACTCACTATCACTTTTAAATAGCAAAATTGAATGAAATAATAATATTGCAAATATATTATGAATTTCTAAACATATTGTGAAAAAAAAAACATAACATCACTGTATTAGATACTTTCCCTATTATTACACAAAAATAATTGTGACCTATTTCTGTGTTTGTCATGTATACTTGAATTTTCCAAGATTTAATATTTAGAATTTCTCAGAAGATTATAAAAATAATGCAAAAAAACATAAGCAATTTAAGATCACAAAGCTGATTCAGCCCTGTGCCAGTAACACATGGCAGTAAAAATAGGACCAAATTGTTTGCTGCTTTAAGTATTAGAATAGCTCAGCTGATGACAGTGAATATGTGATCCAAGTTCCACAGCTAAGATTTTAGGTCCCTTAAGCTGTTTAGAAAATAACACTGACACTGAGCTATATTTGTCTTCTTGCCTTCTTCCTTTGTTGAAGCAAAGCCACCTACTTAGTTCAATTCTACCATGACACCTCCATTGACTTCTATTGTGAGCTTGAGCTGTTTCAGCTATATTGATTTTAATAGAGCTACTTTCATGAATAAAAGAAGGTTCTTACAGTACTTCCAAGAAATAAGAATGTTTATTGCTACAAAAATAAAACATCATCTCAGTCTTTACATATAGCTGTCTAAAACTGAATTTAATCAGAGATTCAGCTTTCATATGTAATATACAAACACCAAAGTTTAATATAATATATTGGGGTTTAGGTGTAATGAATAATTCAGAAGTACTGTAGCTTCATCATTGTAACTATTCATTTTGTAACAAATTACAAACCCATTAGATTTCATAATTTAGACTATAAGCCCAGATCTTGGTCTAAGCAAACATACAAAATATTGTCTCAATTTTGTCTCAAATATTGGTCCAAGTTTGATTTTGAAAGAAGAGCAAGAATATGGCGCTGAATAAAAAGTCCACTGACTAGCCTCTTATTTCCTGACTACTTCTAACTCTTGAAGTCTTCTAAGCTGTCACAGTTCACTTATTTGCTAATTTTCAGTAGATTTCTTCCTCTTCCAAGCTGCCCTTGCACAGTCTCCACTTAAAAAAACAAATAAAGATTAAATTCCTTTAGTTCCAAAGTCCTACCACCATTGTGAGTGAAGCAATCTTCATTTCTTCTTAACCTGACTGCTGGCAATATTCTTGATCTTGCCTTGTGCTGATACTGGAGGACAGCGAATACTTACTACTCACCCTATGTCACTTATGATTCTACAGACCAGTGTCACATTCTCCTTCTCTCTCACAAATTATCTCTTTGCCACGAAGTCACATTTCGATGAGTAATTGATTATTCACCCTTCAGTCAATCCTTTTTCTTTGCGTACCAGTTAAAACACAGTGCTTGAGAAATATTATTATTACCTGAACAAAGTTCTGCTTTTCAAATATTATTTCATTTCTTGTTTCTTGTAACCTCAGTGGGGAAGTTACTATTTATACAACTGATGACTGACTTCAGCCAGTAATACGTTTTTTAGCTCTATTTATGGATTAAGCACTCAATTAGCTCAAAGTGACAAACTGAAAGGAAACATATTTTTCTCCAAAGCAGAGGAATATAGAGTGAACTGTTTCATTTATGACATAATGTATGACAAATCATGAGTTATTTAATTTAAAAAGGAGGGGAAAAAAGCAACAGACACTGAACTTTATTAGAACTTTTTCTCACAGATGTTATAAAAATGGTTCTTTGAAAACACTGTATACCTTTATTAATAAGGAACCCTGATTCTCTTATGGGCAATTCCACAGAGTTGTCACAGAATGGAGAGAAATGAACACTGAATTATTATTACTAGTGAGCAGGGGTTTTTTACATACATAATACACAATTCTTTACAGTGAAACAGATACAGAATAATCATTTTCACCTATACGTTCTTGCACAAAGGCAAGTCTAATTGTCCCTCGTATGAAGAAGAAGAGAAAAAAAAGCAAAAAAAAAACAACGCACTATAAACAAGGACTGATACTGGCTGCCCTAGTTTATCTCAAAATTCTGAAGTCGAGTGAGAAAGGTGAGGTTGTATTATCCCAGGGCACCACTTATCTGCTTTCATGTGCAGTACTTGAGATATCCAGGCTTGAAGTATTTTCAATAATTCTTCAAGACATTGCAGCTCAAACAGATGTATAATCTACTTTGGCAGAAAAAAAAAATCTCACTATATATTTGTGGTGAGTATATTCTCACCCCAGCTAAACTCTGAAATAGGAAGGCAGCAGGGAGCCTAGAGAACTGTGATATCACTTAACCAAGTACCCTAATCTTTGAGTCAAAGGTACAGACCAAACCCCAGGGTCCTGAGCTAGATAAAATGCAAAGGCAAAGGGAGAACAAACATAGGTGCCCAAAGCCTCATAGGTAAGGCAGTCCAGAGCTGCAGGACAAGGATCTTATCTGTGTTCTTGAAAAGATATTTATCTTTTTTTCCAAAGCATTCATTTCAATCCTGATCACGCTGTTGATTGCCAGTATAAACCCCAATGATTAGGCAAAAGACCATCAATTATCAGTTGCTGTGGTGCAGGCAGCACAGTCAGAGCAGCTCCTAAAGGCCATGCCAAGGCAGAAACCATGTGCAGGGTGGGTTGCTCATACCTCAGGGGGCCTTTGCACACTGACTGATATGGTCATGCTGGACAGACACTAGTCATTATTTCATAAAATCATAGGATCGACTAGGTTGGAAAAAACCTTTAAGATCATCATGTCCAAACTTTACCTCAGGACTGCCAGGTCCATCAATAAACCATGTCACTAAGGGGCTCATCTACAAGCGATTTGAACACTTCCAGGGACAGTAATTCCTCCACTTCCCTGAGCAGCCTGTTCCAATACCTGATCCACCCTCTGGGTGAAGAAATTATTCCTAATATCCAAACTCCTTGGCTCCTTTGTCGCAGCTTGAGGCCATTACCTCCTGTCCTATCACTTGTTACTTGGGAGAAAAGAACAACCCCTTCCTTACTACAACCTCCTCTCAGGTAGCCATAGAAAACAGTAAGGTCCCCCATGAGCTTTCTCCAGACTAAACACCCCCAGTTCCCTCAGCCATTCCTCAGAGGACTTGTGCTCCAGACCCTGTACCAGCTTTGCTGCCCTTCTCTGGACCCACTCCAACACCTCAATGTCTCTCTTGTAGTGAGGGACACAGAAATGAACACAGTATTTGATGTGTAGCTTCACCAGTGACAATAGAGGGGGATGATCACTTCCCTGGCCCTGTTGTCTATGCTATTTCTGATGCAGGCCAGGAGGCTGCTGGTCTTCTTGGCTGCCTGGGTACAAGCTGGCTCATGCTCAGCGGCTGTCAGTCAGCACCCCCAGGTCCTTTTCAGCCAAGCATCTTTCCAGCCACTCTTCCCCAAGCCTGTAGCATTGCATGGGCTTGCTGTGGCCCAAAACAGGACCTGACACTGCCTTGTTGAACCTCATACCATTGGCCCCAGCCCATTGATCCAGCCTCCCCAGATCCCCCTGCAGTCTCTTCATATCCTTCAGGGGATCAACAAGTAATAGTCAGAGTCAGCTAAGCTCTAAAGAAAACAAACACATCACCCTTTCTCTGTTCCCTTCAAGCTGACCTTCACACAATCAGCAGGAAGGACTTCTCTGTAGGAATAACTTCAAAGTAGTAAAGTATTTTTGAACAATAGCCACTCCAAAGAAATATATTCTGTCCTCTGCTGTTTCTGAGCTTCAGTCCACTGCTGGCATTTCCCTGACAGACAGGTTGATTGCTGACGTGGCTGTCAAGAGCCATGTCTTTTGTCTGTACCCGTCTTGGTTTCACCCTCTAGCTGACTTAGTACCAATAAAATTTATTGCTGAAATTTGTCTGTTTATCTGTATAATGACCAAAATCAAGCAATAAGTGAGGTGGTTTTTTCACAGACCACTTTCGGTGCTTAACCTAACAACTGGATTGGAAGCTACAATTTCCTGGTGTTTGTTTTGCTCTCAGTTTCCTACTAAGCAGATGATTTCCCCCTCAAACCTTCACAGTGGATTAGAGTGAAAACATAATTTAAGCAAAATACCTACCTAGTGCCACACCCATCCGTCAGTTCCTCATTTTTGTTCCTAGTAAATTAAAACTTACGACCTCTTGTGAAGTTGACATAAGTTCAAATTGAGACCACTTTACTTGTCAAATAAGAAGCTTCATGAACAAGAGCTAACATTTTCAGTGCTAAATGCTGCAAACGAAGCATACATTAGTAAAATTAACTTGAAATTGAATTAATAAATCACTTGGTAAGCAGTAATTTATTGACCCTGACTTGAATATCTGTCTTTTGAACAAACCATATAGTCATTAAGTCAGTATTGTGCCTCAGATTTGTCATAGTTTAAGCCCAGCTGGTAACTCAGAACCATACATCCGCTCGTTCACTCCTCTTCTTCCCCGCCTGCTCCCAGCAGGATGGGCTGGAGAACTGAAATAATATAAGCCTAGTAGGTAAAGAACAGTCCATTAGCTAAAGTATAATACAAAACTACTACTAATAATAAAGGAAATAACAAGGGGAAAGAATATAAAATTAAAAAAAGAGGGGACAAAAAACAAACCCCAAAAAACATACAATAAATACAAATGATACACAATACAATTTCTCACCACACACTGACCAATACTCAGCCCAACAAAGCAGTAATCTGGGCCTTCCAGGTGACTCTCCAGTTTATATACTGGGCATGGGGTGCTGTTGGATGGAATACCTGTTTGACTAGTTTGGATTAGGTGTCCTGTCTCTGCTTCCTCGAAGCTTCTTCTACCCCTCTTCACTGGCAGAGCATGAAGGACTGATAAGACCTTGGTCAGGGTAAGCATTACTTAACAACAACTAAAACATTGGTGTGTTATCAGCACTGTTCTCAGACTAACACTGAAACACAGCCCTGTGACAGCTATTAAGAGAAAAATAACTGTGACAGCTCAACCCAGAACAAGATTTCATTCCAAAGTGGTTTTTACTCTTAATTTATTTACCCTTCTAGAAAAAAAAAAACCCAAAACCCAAAAAAAACCAAAATTAAACAGAAAGTATCCCAAAACCACCAACAAACAAAAATACCAAAGTTGTTGGGTTGTTTTTATTTACTGCAAGATGCACAAAACCATTGAGGTTTGTCTACATAGTATGCAAATTAGACAGTATGTTGTCTAGTATGCATGGTAATGATACTGTAGATGCCTAGAATTTATCCATGTTACACTGTTCAGCTCATGTCAATACCAATGAAAACATAAACAATTTAGGGAAAAACCCTTAAAAATGCCTTTCCATAAGAGAAAAAAACCAAAAAATAGAAAAATATAAAGGGCAGAAAATCAACTTAACCAACTTCAAAGCCGAAACAAAATCTTCACATTAGCTACCTGTGCTTTTCCTATTAAAATGTTTCTGATTTTAAAACTCTCTAAAATGAACTTTTCCTTGTACCCTTCCACCACAGTCCCTTCGGAGGTACACCTGCTATGGCACGGACACAAATATGGCCACAGATTCTCCAAGATGTACCTACTCTGGCATGGACTTATGTGCAGTCACAGACATTTTGGTGCGTCCTGCTCATACGTTGACTCATCCAAAGGTCCCAGTCCCTTTAGCTTGAGCTCACACTGGAATTCCATCCTGTCCTGTACAGCAGCACAGAAACAACAGTGACACCCCAGCCATCTGCCAGCCCAGGCACATCGCCATTACTATTATCAAAATGTTCACAGCCACAGCTTTATATGCTGAGCATGATGCCACATGGTCTGGTCAATTAGGATCAGCTGTTCCAGCTGTGTCCTTTCCCAGCTTCTTGTGTGCCACCAGCCTACTTGCTGATGGGGAGCAGAAAAGGTCTTGACTCCGTGCAAGCCCTGCTCAGCAGTAAATAAAATGTCAGCAAGTTATCAACACTTTTCAGTATGAATCCTAAACATTGTCCTATACTAGCTACTATGAAGAAAATTAATTATACCCTGGCTGAAACCTGCACATTTTCTCAGGTATTTTTAAGTTGTGTGTTCTAAACAAGTGATTGTGAGGCTGGGATTCATTTCACTTAAACATTTAAAAATTAACCACCTCTTCGATCCTGGTTTTGTAGGCATACTCTTTGTCCAAAAAGTGGGAAACATCTCATCCTACCTGTTCCATGCTTTCACTTTTGGATTAAACTACCTTTATTTTGCAGATTTAACAGACCAAGTGAAGATGTACATTTAGTCCGAATGAACAGGAGAAATGTGATACAATTTTACAAAACTAGAAGAAAATGTGAACAAAATCTGTAGAGGGACACTAGACTTTGCAGACTTTAAACCCCACTGGATTTCTGCTTCCAGCTGTGATAGATGGAGGCTGCAGCTTTTGTAAAAGAATCCCAAAGTCTGAATACCAAAGATGCAAAAATGCACACACAAAGAGAACATATGGAAAGCTATATGAGTCAGCACAGATAGAGCAGTGCCCTTATCAGTGCTCACTTCAACTTAAATAGCATTCAAATAAAGAAGAACAGCACAGAGGATCAGTTATACACTTCTATTGATCAGAACTGAAGTTTGCTGGGGAGCATACAACTACCCTCACTCTCATAAGCATATTCATACTGGTAGGTCTCTCAAAGCCTCATGACTGTTTAGTCCACATGGTATAAATATGCTGGACCTCTCTTCCAGCCACTGTTTTTTTACTCATGAGTGATGCCTTCTCACTCCACAGATACTTCAGTTCCAGGCTGGCTAACTGAACTTACATATAAACAAACACAACAGAGAGCATAAAGAACACATTCAGACAGTAAAAAATTAAAGAGCACCGCTATTGCGCAGGGCTTGGACATATAATCATGCCACCAAGCAAGCTGCTTATACATGACCAGATGCTTTTGTTCTCCCTTCATTTCCACACATTTATATTAATCCTCATATTTGTTTTTTTTTTTTCCTTAATCTGTGAATCTAGTTTTCTTAATTATTGTGTAAGAAGTTTCACTGATTCATTCAATTCCTTTAAAACATACCACAGTGAATTTTAAACATTTCCTGGGTCACTGCTTTCTATTGCTCCATAGGGTTTGTGGGTTTTAGGGCTTTATGCATAATTGCTATTAACCAAATATCAAATGGTATCCTTATAAACCAGACATTCTTGCATACAGGACATCGATTTGTGGAACAGAATCAACATAACCACAATAAAATTTTTACTCCAGTGATGCATACATGCTTTAGGATGAGAAAGTCTATCTTACCAGCCAAAACTTTTATTGAGAAGCCTAAACAAGCAGAAAAAGCAGCTGTTTCGGACATGCCTTATTCACACAGAAGCTGTTGTAAGACCCTCAGTTGTTTTGGGGATGCTTTAACTCCTTGAACTTCACCATAGCAACAGAGCCTCACTGCCAGAAGACTTTCAGTTACCAAATATAATACATGAAATTAAATTTAGCACAGTTCTTGCCACTTATATCTAAATTTAAGCCCTATCCATGAAAAATCGGCTGCAGAGGAATTCTCTAATAAACTTCTCAAAACCTCTGTCATTTTTCTATTTTCAGGACAGAATTTCTGGTTAGGGGGCATGGGTTTTTGTTGTTTATTAAAACTGTATTTTTTGAAGGTCAATCAGTTTGGTTTTGATTCAGCAGGGTTTATTTGGTAAAGGTTGACATTTTGTGAATGTCATGACCACCTCAGAAGACACCACTCATATAGATCTATTGAGCTAACATCATACCAACAAGCATTGGTCTTACGAGCATGGTAGCCATGGAAACATGGAGCTTCGCATATTCCACTGAAATTGTGCACAGCTGTTCTTCTGCAAGCAAGACCTGAGGTATCATGAAAAACCAGCTGATTTACTTAGGTTTTGGTGAAGGTAGCACAGAACACAGACAAACATAACCCTTCAGAGGACTGAGTATCTGAAAGGCTTTTCATTTACAAGCTGGCCAAAATACAATACATTGTGGTGCCTGTAGCGTGTTTCAATGGAATTACTTATCTCAAAAACTTGAACTGTAACAGAGGCTGGCCATATTTAACAAAGCTGGATGACAAAAACATTCCTAGATCTTTTACAAATCTTAATATGTGTTCTACCTTCTTGTTTGCAACTTACACTGCCTCTTTTATTTACCTACCAAAATACAAAAATATTTCAATGCTAATTAAAGATGAGTACCAGAATGCTTTAGAAGAGGTTATCTGGTATATGTAGGTTTTGTACTTTTAGCCCT
Organism: Brotogeris chrysoptera; assembly: GCA_030323915.1. Lineage (NCBI taxonomy): Eukaryota > Metazoa > Chordata > Aves > Psittaciformes > Psittacidae > Brotogeris > Brotogeris chrysoptera. Next base: position 17,827 of record JARCZZ010045112.1, read on the forward strand.
TTTCACAGGCAGAATATTATCTCAGAAGCAGCTTAAGGCAACTTCTATTTAGAAAGAATGCAGTCAGTAGCTTTGATTTCTGAGAGAAGGTGTATCTACAAACAACTAAATGTGGTATATACTCTACTTACTTTATTCCAAAAAGTAATATTTATGTGAGAAAAAAAAAATTAACCATCACATCCCTCTGATTAGAGACGATATTTTCATTTAGGTTCTAGATAATGAAGTCTCTAAGCTATGAAACCACAAATGCAAACTTTGAGGTGATTAAAGCCTGAGGCCTATTACTGTAGAAAATGACTTTATTTAGGAAATTAGAACAATTTGATGCTAATGGATTTGGAAAAAGAATAGACGAAAGACGTTTCTTAATGCTTATTTACTTTTCTTTGTGGAAAACTTGTTTGTTTACAAGTATTGTTCTCATTACATATTCTAAATAGTAATGGGTGCATTCAATTTAATTACATTTAATTGAATTGCATTGCATTTAATTACAGTTAATTAGAATGCTAGTTATCTATGTGTTCCTACATAGTTCTAATCTGATGTTCAGGCCCAGAAGCATGAAAAGACTGAAATGGGAAAATTCAGATCTAGTCCAATTTTAGAGTCGTCTTCTACAGTATGCTTTTTCAAAAGCCCAAAGTGAATTTTGGATACTTCAAATCTATAAGCACTTCAGAGCTTTTTACAAAGTTCCTTAGCTTACCAAAAAAAAAAAAAAATGAAAAAAATCAACTTCTGTTAAGGCTTGGAACTATTGCTACTTTTGCAATGCTGAGATCTCTACCCAGTTTTGCAACTCCGCCTGGCCAGAACTCCCAAAAGAATTGATAATCTGGCTAAGGTCCAATGATCCTTACAAGCCCTGTCTTAGCATGTCCAGCACACACTAATAAAAACAAGTCTTAAACAGAACATAGAAGCCACAGGTGTTTCTATTAAAAAATTGAGTAGGAGGAATGTATTTTATACCTTTCTTAATGAAAAATGAAGGTATAGTGCAGAGACATGATATTGAAGAACTTCATTCTCTGTACTCATCAACTAGAGGCATTTTACAATTATCTACATTTGCAAAATTATATATGAATAGTAAATGAAAACCAGTGGCTAGGCATTTCTGAGCAAATATTGATTTCCCCCTTTTTTTTAATTAAAAAAACCCAATATTTTGGTGTGCACAACTAATCAGTAGTGATTAGTGCTCACTGTTGTTTATGCAAGAGTGTACCACTCAGGCTGAAATTTCTCCCTTCCTCCTTTTCAACTCACAATTTAAAAGTATCAGCCAAAAATTCAGTGTTATACCAGGAAGTACAGGTAGCCTACTGCTTAGATCTCTCTGACAGGTTGCTGTTTCAAATATCAATATAAAATCTAAACCTGTAGTTGCTGATAATATATGCATATTATATCAAATTAACATAAAAATGCTTGTATTATTATACAAAGTAATGGGATTTTTTCCTAATATTTCCCTACAACACAATCTGCATATAGTTGTAATGTTTGAATGATATTGAAGTATATCTTATGAGATATGTATGAGATATATGAAATATGAGATATTTTACTCGCATGATTTATATTAAGACATAGAAATTGTGGAAGTAAGAGTAACAGACAGTGCATAATAAATAAATAACAGCAAAACAGCTACACAGATTAGCTGCAGAATAAAAAAGAATTAGTAAGACCATGCAGATTTGTAGTCTCCTTTAGTTAAAATAGAAAAAGAAATTATTAAATTTTTAACTTTTTTTTTTTTTGTGGAGATAGCAGTAACTACATGATATTAACTGGAAAGGGCTTGTAAAAGGTCTTTTTATGTGAAAGTGGAAAAAAAACCAAACCTGTGTTATGCATTATTCTTGCTTTGTAGATAATCACCTTGCAATTGGCTATATTTGATTAAATGACTGACAGCCCAAAAAAGTGTCAGGATACTTTTGCTCAGGGACAAAAATCACATTAGAAAAAAGGGTTGTGAATTTACACCATTTCTGAGCATTTGTACTGAATGCCTTTGTGTTTCAACAACCTTTTACAAGACACTTTTAAAGTGTTTAACCTCAGTAGCATTTGGGGGGGGGGGTTCTTTTAGAATCTCTTGCAAAATCCAAATCAGTGTTATGTCAGCAGCAAATATTTCACTTATTTGGCATCTAAAGAAGCACAGCTGCTGAAAAAACTGTGTAAGTTGGAGTGCAGAACCCCATATATAAGCAGCTTTTTTATTACAGTACTCCTTTCAATGTCCCAAGTATTTTTTACCTCACAAGGTTTTCTCTTATTAATTAGCTTATAGTAGTTGTCATCCATTGACACAGCAGAATATGTCATAGAGAAAGTTGTTTTAAAATTACATCAGGTTTCCTCTAACATATTTTAGTATAGTGAACTATACTGTACTGTACTATGCAGAAATACACATATCACAGCCTGAAACAGATCACAATTTCATAAGTAGTGAATATTTAAGAACAAGGGAATGAAAATTTGTCAGGATTAATTTTGTCTTATTTATTTGCCACATCTAGAGCTTCTGAAATGCCTGTGAACAATCTGAACTGTAGTGCTAGATAGTGCACAAACACAACTATGAAACCACTTTATCTAAAAATATGACAACTAATTCCTATCAGATAAGCATTAATCCATAAAAATCTTTTCAGTTAACATTTCTAGCTTTTTTCTTTACTTGTCTGATTTGTTTTGGTTTTAATGGACAGCTTCTAAAGATAGCATCAATATTTTAACCAATCTTTATACGGCATGACAATTTCTTCAGAAGCATTCATTAGTTTTAATTTTCTCATTTAATGCCCTTCCTTTGGAGGTTTCCCAAAAGCATTCAAAAATATGGATATGTTTATTCTCATTTGCTGCTTTTTGTCATTTTGGAATAAAAACAAGAGAATTTTGAGTCAATTAAGGAGTCTTTCAAGATGAAACTGAAACCCTTGGCATAGGGTTTCAGTTTGTGATCCAAGAACTGCTTGGTGTAACACAGCTGTGTGATGCTAATTCAGTTTTGTTGAGAAAATCATTGCGAAAAATTGTATGGGCTAAAACAAACATAAGAAATGTTAAAGTACAGAAGAAGTTAAATCGTTAAGATAGTAACTATTAGGAGCTCAAAGACACAGGAGGAGTAATACTAGCTGGCAGCTATTACATCTTACAGAAACAAACAAATAATCAGAAGATGGTAGCTTGGAAACACCAATGACCAACCTTCTTCCAGGAGCACTTGATCATTCCCCATTGATGATAACAACCCAACCAACAGAAACCCACCAGGTATCTCATTTGGGCTGCTTAGCATGTTAGAGAATGTCAGTGGGTAGCCTAGTTGCTTTTAAGTGACTTGGTGCCTATTACATACAATAGAAAATAAATAATTGCACTGTCAACTGCAAAGCTACAAAAAACCTGCCTGAAGTCTCTTTGTGTGTCACATAAGTTACTCAGTGAAAGAGACCCAGAGAAGAACTGCAAAACTTCTGCTGAAACTGCTGAAGCAATATGACTTCTCAAACAGGAAAGTGCCATCACCTTTGCTTCCTAGCAGTCACACTCTGACAAAAGACTAAGGAAATTTGACAATAGACATAAGTAAAATAAGATCTGATGTTTACTGCTTACCCACTCACAGCAAATGTCATTCTTTCTTTCATGCAAGCCAGCTCATAGTCAGAAGCATATATGAAATATTCACAATGGTCCTAATCCCATAGAGAGTGTATTGAAAAAATAACAGCACAAAAACCTGTAGTAAAGTCAAATAAAGTAAACAAAACATTTACTCATCTACTAGATTGGACATGCTATATAGTATAAAATATCAAGATATGTATTTTTCTAATAAACATGTTCACTCTTGTTAACTTTTTAAGGATGTAAACTTTTGCTAATATGATGCTTTTAAGACCTCCTTAAAATAAACTCACAAGCAGAGAACTGAATAGTATTCCTCTTTCCAGACATAAGTTCCAGTATAAGAAAACCCACTGCCAGAGACTAAAAGGCAGATTCTGATCCGCACTAGTTAACCTCTGTTACATCAGCTTTAGTAACAGACCTTGAACACTACCTATATCAAAATAAGCTTTAAAGAAATTTAAGCTGTCCTTCTAGCTCTGCAGAAGTAGTATTTAAGAAACATTTGTTAACTCAATAGGGTATATATATTCCAACTGTTCTGAAGCCACTTGGGAGTTATGAAAAGGTCTGAAGAAGGTTAGCTGGTTTTCAACACAAGTTACAAGTTACTCCTGAGGTTTCACCAGCTCTTTGAGAGCTGGATGAGCACAATATGCAGCATAAAGCCACTTTCCCTATTTTCTTTCAATCTTATAATAATTAATGTAACCAAGTGAGGGCTGATGGTCAGAGTCCAGATGCACTCCCGAGAAAGAACAGAGAAGCAGGTACCCTCCTATTATGAATTTAACAAGTAAACCAGGCCTGGCTGGAACTTTTATACCAAAATCCTTTTTGAAAGAAAACCAGATTTTGAGTAAAATGATCCCTATCACCTTTTGCCAACATCTCTCAGAGCAAACTGTACAGTTTTCTGTGAAAAATAGGTTAATTTTGGGTGTGAGGGCTCTGTGGGGAAGGAGTTGTAGAAGTGAATATTTGCTTGTTTTGGGGGTTGATATTTTTTAATTTAACAATATTTATTTGATGGAAATGCTTTGACATCCCCCCAAAAATTTACACTTTCTCTTTCGTTTTTGAAAAAAAAAAAAGGAAATGTTTTATAATGTTTTGTAATGTTTAAAGATAGCTAAAAATTTCCTATCTCCTCGTGCTTAAGAGCAGCTAGTTGCACAATTGTTCTTTACATGAGCAGAATCAATACAATGCTACTTAGTAGTTTTACAGCCCAATAGGTATCAGCTCCAAAGTAGCAAGACCTGCTTTGTGAAACAGACTATATATTAATAATTAAATGAGAAAAAAAAAAACAAAAAAAACAACCCCACAGAAATACTACAGTTCAGTAGCTCGACAATGCTGAGAAATCAAATGGAATTTAGTTGAAGTTTGCAAGAAGGCTGAATGAAAAATTAGTAAACACAATATCTAGTGTTAAGAAACCACATAAGCAATTAAGCTTTTAAATCAAAGCTAAATATGCGAAATGATAACACTCAGGTCGTATCTGAATCTTTTTCACTCCCCAAGTTCACATTTTAAAGACTGAAATATCCATTCTTGAAAATATCATCTAAGGTAAGCACCTAACTTTATTCACATTAACGGTTGTGTTGGATATATCAGCTACGTTACTGAAAAAGTGCAGTTGGCCAACCTTATCATCAATATTTATCTATAATTTTACTTTAATTTTCTTTGAGTTTAAATGTTGACAATACAATATTATTAAGAGGAATTATCTTCTGGAAGACTGGTTGTAAATATATTTACGAAAATACTTAATATTTGGTGGTGTGAGTCTGAACTATCCTCTGAACACAGGAACCTTATTCTTGTAGCTACTCATCCTGTTTTCAGAGTGTGCATTCTTACATAATTTAGCAGCAGTCCACGTGCATCTAAATGTGTAAGCATTTGGTTGTTAACAGAACAAAATATTGGTCAGTGCCACATAGCTGGCTTATCTGTGAGTCCCAGCTATCACTGGAGAAGACAGAACAAATCACAGACTGAAAGTGAATTATCCCTACGTTCAAACCAAATCATTCAGCAAGCTTTTTGTAAGTCAAATTTTCAGTGTCAATTAGAAACACTGCCTGCACAAATTTTCTTGCAAGAAGTCTTCAATACACATTGCTGTGCATATGGAAAAACAAAACTGCACATTTCCAGTAATGTTTCTATTTAAAAATGTTTTTTAAAAATTGACCAATTTTCAGCTGCAGATTTAAAGTATATGGCCTGTTTTTTCCCAGGGATTGTTCAGAGCTGTAATTCATTCATCTTGTGAAATGTTTTTTCTTTAATAAGGTTCACTGTCAAAAAGACTTAATTTCTCTTTTTGATTTGCTAATTTTTTCTTGCCCTGTCATGGTTTAAGCCCCCCACCAACACAGTTTTCTCACTCACTCACTCCCCTCTTTCTTCCCCCAGTCCTGGAGGGATGGGGAGGAGAATTAAAAGAATACAACTCGCACAGGTTGAGATAAGAACAGTTTAGTAACTAAGGTATAA